>JANHFF010002768.1:0-35000 GCA_024542945.1 allo-octoploid hybrid of Carassius auratus x Cyprinus carpio | reverse complement strand
CTTGTGGAGGATTGGTGGACTCGATCTGTTCATTATTCTGTGTGGTACAACCGTCCTGTTCATGGTGTTCATGAGCTAATAATGCCTGAGACTGTCATATTTAACAGCACAATTTTACCGGACTCTGTAGAGTGCTGTTGAATTTCTCTGATCTTCTAATACCGTCTCTGCTAATGAAGTGACATTATAAAGCAGTGTCCCACCTGTGGAGTTGTGCTCCAGGTTCTTCCAGGGGGAAGTGGGGTCATCAGGGTCCAGCGTGAGGACCAGGTCACTGTCCAGCTGACAGACAGACAGACACATTCAGAGCATCATCATGGAGTCGGCACTTCTGGCAATAAGATGTAGTAGCTGTTGAGTCTATTTGTGACCCTGGAGATCTATATATGATCTGAAAGATTAATAAATCATCTCTCCAGTGATGTCTGGTTTGTTAGCAAGACGATATTTGTCTGAGACATAACTATTTGAAAATCTGGAATCTGAGGGAGCAAAAAATTGAGGAAATCATATTTAAAGTTGTCCAAATGAATACTTAGCCATGCATATTACTAATCAAAAAAAAAAGTTTTGACATTTACGGTAATAAATGTACAAAATATCTCTGTGGAACACGATCTTTACTTAATACCCTAATGATTTTTGGCATTAATAAAATGTCTGTGTGTGTGTGTATGTGTATGCGTCCGTGTGTGTGTGTGTGTGTGTGTGTGTGTGTGTGTGTGTGTGTGTGGTGAACCTACCGATGTGTCATATTTCAGTTCTCCGGTGAAGTCCTCCTCCATATCCTCACACTGGTACAGACAGGCATCTGACGGACACAGACAGAGAGTGTAAGTGTGAGAGGAAGGGAACGAGATGCTAGAGAGCCAGAGGATGACCAGTGTACACATCCTTCTCACACATGTACACACACTGCTCTTCAAGCACAGAGCAAGAACATCCTCACGGTCCTCAGTGTGTGAAGACATCTCAGAAACTACAGTCACAGCTGGGAAGGGTTTGAGGAAACAGAAGATGCTGGAAAACCAAAGCAAGAACTGCTCGAGACAAACAAGAAACTCACAACCTACTCTCACAACACAGTCGACTCACAGTTTTCAAGGCTATGTCACTGTTTCGTAAAGACTGCTAACGTTATTTGTTTTTGAGCGGAGCTGAAATTGAGTCTTGTGAGAGAGAGCAGTCTCCTCCAGCTGCTGCTGCTTCGCTGTGGTTCAGGACACAATCACTTCTCCAGCAGCTCCGTTTCCTTTGTCATATTCCTTACCACCAACTGTTTATTTTTAACGTCTTTTAATCTTTGAAATCAACATATAGAAGGGGAAATTGTATTTCTAGTCAAAGTGAGACACACGTGCACACTAGCAGCAGCCGGAACCGGAGTGACTCCGGTCCAGAGTCAGCGGAGCACCCCTCACACCGAGCCGGTAACGGTGATGTTACTCACCCCAGTCCGCGCTGGTCAGCAGGTTATCGGCGCAGAAGCGGCTGTCCAGCTCCGACAGCAGCAGCTCCGCGGTCATCATCTCGCTCTCAGACACACACACACACTATCTCTCTCTCTATCAGTGGGAATCACAGAGGCTAGACCGATTCTACCCCGAGAGGCATCAGTCACTGAAGCACCGAAACCGTGAAGCAGAGCACTAAATCTGACCGATAGCTTTTGTTTATCGTTTTAGCTCGCCATTCCGCACATTCGCTCGACTGACATACACAGACAAGGAAACTAATTTCCTTAACAAGACCCGCCTCTTTGTTTTTTGATTAACCAATGGGAACGTAGGACAGAAGATTGGCACGGCGGTTGGCCTCTCGAAACCCAGAAAGCATGATATTGGATGACCGCGATCCAAAGGTGTGGTTTCTCGCGGGAAGGCGGGTCTGTTCTGCTGCAGAAGCCAATCAAAACACGCTTTGGCGATTGACGGTATTATTGACCAATGAAGTTGTACAGAAAATGGACCTTCCACACTGCGCTATTGTTCCCGTGTTATTGTTTTTGTGCCTAATATCTATTTTTGCAACAAAAAAGTATATGTATATTATTTTATTAGAATAGACTTTGAAGACAGCAGCTGTTCATTAAATATAAAGATGTTTGTAGAAAGTTACTGATTGTGTAGCTCTTACAGCGGGTCATGTAAGGATGCCTCGATGGTCACGTGGAGTCGAGCGTGAGAACAGTGAGCCGGTGTACACCGGAGGACTCCCCCAAAACTGCATTCAGGGCACACCGAGAGGATGTGAGAACCTAGCGCACTTCCGACAGATGATTGCATGTCACTGCAGATCATATTTATCAGAAACCTGTGCAGTTTGTCGTGCAGTGGCAGTGATGAGAAAACAACAACAACAACCCTGCACCCTTGTCTATTTGCACAGTCACATATTCTCTCAGGAGCTGCCTCTTGAGTAAATACTTACTTCAAAACAACATGTGACACTTCAGCTTTATGGAAGTAATGGTAGTAGGTTGTCAGGTGCTTTTCTACCACTGTTTCATAAATAGTGAATTTAGACAGGACTCATTAAAATAATTACAACATGCATATTTCAAGTTAAGAATAGAAGAGCCGTGTTTCAGTTGTATACAGCAATGACTGGAAATTTTAACCATTTTATTAAAAAAATTAATTAAAATCTATAATACAAGAGTTAAAATGTTATATTTTCAATGTCTAAATTTAACAACCACATCCTTATATGGAATCCTCAATCATATTCCGAATTAGTCAATTCGTGCAGCCATGGTGAGCAACACTGCCAATAAAAGAATAAATTATGTTCAGTCACCGTTGTTCGTGTAAGCCAAATCTGCAAAGATTTACTGCAAGTCCTCTTCTCTTTCTTAATATGTATTAAACATATGATAACTGTGCATCATCTGTGCATATCTGAGCATCACTAAGCAACACCTGACAGCTCAAGCTGCAATCGAGCCTCCAAGGGAATAATGAACACTCAACGAACAATAATCATGTGGCCATATTTGCCTGGCTAGACCAAGCCCAGTGTAACATGAAAGTGCCATCAAGCAACGAAGAAGACAAGAAAATAAAATTATAGGCTCTACAAATAATATCACATATTAATTGATATAAAGACTTTTTAAAAAATAAAATGTTACCCAAGTTATATTAGCCAGTGTAAGCACTTAGTTCCCTCAATTTATAAATTGTGTGCACGATTTAGCAAATGAAGAGAACGAATTAGTAAATTGTGCACACAATTCATTTATTTTTTCTTGCATGTCAAGTCTGAAGTGTGGCTAAACTTTGCAAAGTCAGAAGCTGAAAAAGCCAAGTGTAATATTTGTGGCAAGCTGCAAAAGAGGTGTTACCAGAGGTGTCAAAAAGTTTTGCAAAAAGAGACAGAATATGAATATACTTGATATCTACACACTGGAATAGAAAGTGGGGTTCAAATCGAATAAATAAAATTCAAATTATACCAAACCCTAATTAACTGTTACTTGTGTCGTGAGAAAGGTCTAGAAAAGCTCTTCATGCACAGAATATTGGAGGAAAAGTGGGGAGAGTGTTTTCACTCCAAAATTCATCCAAGTGATTTTTGCATTTTTATGTATTTAGCAGATGCTTTTATTCAAAGCAACTTACAGTGCATTCAGGCTAACATTTTTTACCTAACATGTGTTCCCTGGGAATCAAACCCACAACCTTGCACTGCTAATGCAATGCTCTACCACTTGAGCCATAGGAACACAGTGATGATAGATGGATCTGTGGACTCTCATTGAAGAAGAGATGTGTACCTGAGAACTTAAATATGTCAAGGTTTCTGCCCAAACACCATAAACTTTACTGAAGAAGTAAGTAGCGTTATGTAGTGAAGACAAACGTGTGGCCATAGAGACCACAAGCTGCAGCAATGACTGGTGAAAGGAACCGTGTTTTTTTAAGAACCTGGGGAAACTGGTCTTACAGCATGTGCTGACTGGTTTTATTCCCATACGTGTTTAGGTTTCACCGTGTACACTGGTAAGTTGGGCATTTTCTCAAATATAGCACAGAATATCATCTGCTTTGACCAACTAAGGCATGGATTCCTGTTCCAAGAAGACACAGCTCCGCTGGGCACAAAACCCTATACACAGCAGGGACGCACTCCAGTGAAGTTCCTAGTCACTTGGCCAAGTTTCGGGACAGGAAATGTGCATCAGTATTGTTCTCGTCTGGCCTGTACAACACATCAAATTCACATGAGGTTGGGTGTTAGCCAGTGATCTCCAGTCATTGGCATTAACCTTTGCAGTGTTGAGAATGCATGTGATTGGATTATTATCATTACGTATGGTGAATTTGGCTCCATATAGGTATTCATGGAATTTATCCTTGACTGCAGAGTTCATTGAAAGAAATACCAATTGGTGATTAGGATATCTCTTCTCTGATTTGCTCATTTTACTAATTGCACTGAAACTCAATGAGACAACAAAGCTTCAGGTTTTAACCTGACCAAGGGCTCATCCAGGATTTGAACCCAGGACCTCTCGCACCCAAAGCGAGAATCATACCCCTAGACCAACGAGCCTTCTGAACTGGGCTGCAGACTGGAGAAATGCTGATTTAATTCAAAGCCTAGCCCTTTTAGACTGGCATCTGCATGCAAGATGTAGGGTTTGTAGGAGTCTGCAAAGACTAAGGCAATAGTGAGACACTGATTAATTTGGCAAAAAACATCCATGCAAGACTGATTCCACCTGTCTCTGAAAGGTTCAGACAAACATAATACTTTGTGATGTCAGTAAGTGATCTGATAATTTGAACATATTTGGCTATTTGGCTCACATTTGGGAAGTCGTGGCCTAATGGTTAGAGAGTCAGACTCCCAATCGAAGGGTTGTAGGTTCTAGTCTCGGGCTGGACGGAATTGTAGGTGGGGGGAGTGCATGTACAGCTCTCTCCCCACCTTCAATACCACGACTTAGGTGTCCTTAAGCAAGGCATCGAACCCCCAACTGCTCCCCGGGTGCCGCAGCATAAATGGCTGCCCACTGCTCCGGGTGTGTGCTCACAGTGTGCGTGTGTTCACTGCTCTGTGTGTGTGCATTTCGGATGGGTTAAATGCAGAGCACAAATTCTGAGTATGGGTCACCATACTTGGCTGAATGTCACTTCACTATGAAGCTACAGTAATAACCATAGAAATCCAGAAAATATCTTAAGGACTAAAGGTTTGTAAGATGCAGTTTGGTGCTGACTTGTCATGGTTTGCCGCAGTGTTTTCAGATACTGTTTGTCAAATTACAATTTCAGACCAACTTTCTCTAATATTTCGATGAGGTCTTTCCAAAGATGGTCAGGTCATAGGACTCCAAGAAGGTTCATGTTTTAAACCGCCTTTTCCCTCAAGACATTGGAAAGTTGCTTGGTGCCATGTGGCATATGCTCAAACTGGTAAAAACCTAACAGGTGTATACAGGTGGTTTTATTCTTAACTTCTCTAGACATATAGATTAAGGACTGAAAAACATCTACTCCCTAACAGATCATGGGGAGTAGTACACTAATCTGTTACTGTAAGAGCATTACGTGTGTAAAATCTATGCACATTCTCACATTTGTACTTTTTCTTTCTGACTATAGGGGCTTTACGATTACTTAATGATGTGTGCTTCTGATAAGCTTCTGATGATGTCCTGTCAATATCTGCTGGAGCCAAACCCCTGGAATCTTAAAATAGAGCCTTGGATCAGATAATTGAATTTGGTGTCCCGCTCCTTTTGCCAACCCAACATTGCACTGAAGTAGTGAGAACAAACCAGCTCTTTCTGACAGCTTCTGTCTCTATCTTTTGTTACCTTGTCTCAGGAATACAGGTTTTTCCAAAGACAATGAGGTTTGTATCGGTATCTACTGTCTTTGTGGCTAGAGTTTCAAGATGGCCACCAAGCTTTACAATCCAGGAGACAAAGACAAGGAACCAACATTTATGTCCAGAGTCTACACAATGTCCACCCCAGCACTTTCTTTACACAGCTGGGTCAAGCTCATGAAAAGGTTTTTATTGGTGCCCAGAATAACCAGGGTTCGGTAACAAAAGCCAAGTATCTTAGACTTTCTCTCAATTCTTAACAGACTCCGACTCTGTACTTTTTATGAGACTTATTGTTTTCTCCATCTAATATGATTTTTTGAAGAATAGGAGGAGGAAAGAAGAACTGAGGGGAAATAGGATAATAATAATAATTCCTTACATTTATATAGTGCTTTTCTAGGCACTCAAACTCAGGGGATAACTCCTCATCCACCACCAGTGTGCAGCACCCATCTGGATGATGAGACGGCAGCCATATTGCGCCAGAACGCTCACCACACACCAGCTTACTGGTGGAGAGGAGACAGAGTGATGAAGCCAATCAGCAGATATGGGGATTGTTAGGAGGCCATGATGGTCAAAGACCAATGGGCGAATTCAGCCAGGATGCCGAGGTCACACCTGGGATTTTTAAGGACCACAGAGAGTCAGGACCTCGGTTTAACATCTCATCCGAAGGACGGTGCTTGTTGACAGTATAGTGTCCCCATCACTACACTGGGGCGCTAGGACCCACACAGACCACAGGGTGAGCGCCCCCTGCTGACCTCACTATCAATCAATCAATCACCTTTATTTATATAGCGCTTTAAACAAAATACATTGCGTCAAAGCACTGAACAACATTCATTAGGAAAACAGTGTCTCAATAATGCAAAATGATAGTTAAAGGCAGTTCATCATTGAATTCAGTTATGTCATCTCTGTTCAGTTTAAATAGTGTGTTTTTATTTGCAATCAAGTCAATGATATCGCTGTAGATGAAGTGACCCCAACTAAGCAAGCCAGAGGCGACAGCGACAAGGAACCGAAACTCCATCGGTGACAGAATGGAGAAAAAAACCTTGGGAGAAACCAGGCTCAGTTGGGGGGTCAGTTCTCCTCTGACCAGACGAAACCAGTAGTTCAATTCTCACTAGCACCTCTTCCAGCAGCACCTAGTGATCCCAGAGGTCTCCCATCCAGGTACTGACCAGCTCAGCCCTGCTTGGTCTTGGGCTCCAGGGTGATATGGCTGCCTGCAAAGGATGCCTTTCATTATTAATATTAAATGCAAATTTATCCATTCTTTCTCTAGACCACTTGTACACTGTAGGGCGATGGGAATGCTGGCGTATATCCCAGTGTCTCGGCAATGGGTGGGGTCTATCACAGCGCTCACACACATTTGCATGCACACATACTTCCATACATTGGTTCTGTTGGTCAAGGTAACACCTTGAACTCTGTCATGTTCCTCAAACCATTGCTGAAAAAGCCTCCATTATCCTACAGGAAGATCCCGCTTCCATCAGGAACACAGCTGCAATAAAAGACTTACAAGGTTTTTAGTTAGGTTTCAAAGGTGTCAAGGTGAATGCTTAGACTAACCCCATACACAAGCAAACTGTGATGCCACCTCTTGAGATTTGCCATTATGTCATGAATATTATTCACTCCACCTTTCTGTAGTTTTATTGTTGTGGCTGATCTGTGTAGATGGAAACAAAGTAACCAAAAACTGAGGGCAGACTCATTTTAGAGTTTTACTTATAAAGATAGTCTCAAGTGTGTCAGAATGAGCTTCAACAAAAAAATACACTAGAGAGAAATAACGCGAGTAAGACATTGCTTAATCTACTAATAACTAACCTACTTTATCCTGTTTTCTCTCTGGAAAAGTACTTGTCTCTATCTGCTGTTTTCCACCGCAGCGGGTCTGGAGATCACAGATCGACACGTTTTGCATGTCTCCCTGTATCTGACAGACCAAGCTGAGTTCATGCATCTCCTGAGCTGATGAGTTGAATCAGGTGTGTCAAAACATCAGAAATACTAAACGTGCAGCTCTCCCTAAGACTGGAGCGGAGAACCACTGTTCTGTTGTAGATATTACTTGTTGAAAAGATACAGAGAAATCTCTTATTGAACCTGTGGTTCAGAGTAATCCCAAAAGTACCATTTCAACTAGAATCTAAAAAGATCTATTTATCCTAAAATAACAGCTTCTGGATAAATATTGTTCATGATTCTAAACTGATTTTATGTTAAATCAGCCATTTAAGTTAATTTAAGTTGTCTCACTGCCCCATTTCTTTTTACATTTATTTATCCCTGTGTTGCAGATAAGTTTGTGTAAAGTCATTTGACTGTAATATAATAAAGTCAGAAATATAATTAAGTCAGAAGTTGTAGTTTTTATGTCTGAAGGACAACTTTAGTACAAAATGAAACAACTTACCCACTGCAAGTCAAGGATCATATAGATGCACGCATATATATCCATCAAATAACAGATCCTGCTGCATGCAAAGGTGCTGGAAGTTTCATCTTAATAATCATTTGGATGTTGTGTAAATATGTGGATGTAGTATTGTGGTGCAGCATAAGATGCAGTAAATCTGAAAGCGATACTCCACCCCAAAATGAAAATGTTGTCATTAATCAGTTACTCCCATGTCGTTCCAAACCTGTAAAAGCTTTGTTTGTCTTCAGAACAAAATTTAAGATATTTTGGATGAAAACCAGAAGCTTGTGACTGTCCCATAGACTGCCAAGTAACTTACACTGTCAGTGTCCAGAAAAGCATGAAAGACTTACTCAGAATAGTCATCTTCCATCAGTGACTCAGCTGTAACGTTATGAAGAGATGAGTTTACTGTTTGTAAGCCAAGAAAACTAAAATAACGTCTTTATTCAACAATTCTTCTCAACTGTGTCTCTCTACTTCACCCTAGCACCATTTTGGAGAATATGGGTGCTTCTCAATTCTTATTTGTTCATCCTCGCTTCTTTCCTCATGTCTTAGATCCACCTCTTCAGGACGCAAGGAAAAGACGTGAGGATGGAGGACTTGAATCATGTGAAATGATTTATCCTCGCTCCCTTCAGCATTACTTCAAAGTGTCATCAGCTTTGATTAAAGGGATCTGCCCTTATGTTGTTAAAGTTTGTTAATTAAGACATTCATAATAAATATTAATAAAGCAAGATGCAATGTTTGAAATACATGACATGCATGGTTTATTTGAAGTGAAAAGGTAAAATATAAATACAAATTATTACAACAGATGTGAAGGGGAGGAGAATTTATACGTGCGTCACGTTAAGTCGAAAAAAGACTTCCCATAGGATACACCAGTGTATCCTCGCTCATCGCTCCTCATGAAGCCTCCTCCCTCCTCAATCCTTGCCTCCTCGTGGTGCAATTAGAGAATTGAGATGTCCTTCAAGATGGCTGTGCTCGATCGGTTTCAGGGTCATAGGATGGAGGACGGAGGAGCGAGGAGACGAGGAGGGATATTGAGAAGCACCCTATGAGTTGTGTGCACACCATAGCTCTTCTGTCTAAGTCTTTCATACTTTTCTAATAAATACTACTTGGCAGTCTATGGGACAGTCACAAGCCTCCTGGTTTTCATCCAAAATATCTTAAGTTGTTTTCTGAAGACGAACGAAGCTTTTACAGGTTTGGAACGACATGGGGGTAAGAGATTAATGACAACATTTTCATTTTGTGGTGGAACATCAGTTGAAGACTCACTGAAGCAGACAGACATCCATCAGAGGAAAGCTAACATGTCCTACACGAGAACGACCTCTGCTGACCACACTCCATATGACACTGACATTCTAATGAATATGACTGCATTTCAGTAGAAACACATCACTAAAACATTTTACTATACAATATCTTATAAAAAAGGAAACTTGTGTGAACTTGAACACGTAAACATGATTAACACTTCATGGTCAAGAACATCACAGTGTTGCCAGATTAATACAGCCATTGTAATTATGGTGTGAATCTGAGAAAAGGAGCTGCAATCATTTTTTTTTTTTTACAGTATTTTACAGAGGGCAGTTGTTTTGATATTTTATATTTAATGCAATTACATAAATGTTAAATGTGAGTATCCAATATAGCTGAGTCTTACAAAAAATCTTGTTCATGTCTTTGCAGCTTCAGCAGAAGAGAAAGATAAAGAGTGATGCTGAAGCGCTGGTCATTTCTGTCAGCTGGGAAAGGAAGGAAGATACTGTTGCTCTATCTAATGTCACTTTTTATTCCAAACATTTGACACTTTTGATCTGCAACATCATGAATCACTTGGTCATTTGAGAAAAGACACATAATTTGACATTTTCTATTACAAGTAGTTCAAATTGTATAAACACATAATTCATGAGTTTGCAGTAGTGTCTGCCTTTATGTCAGGGCAAATTTGAGCATATTTAAATTTTGTCCAACTTGTTACTAATAAACTTGATTTGTCCAGAGCTCTCAACTCAATTCAAACAACCCATGACACCATTCCTTCGACACACACACACTTTTATCCAAAGCAACTTGCAGTGCATTCTAGTTATAATTAGTTTTTTGTTTTTTTAACCAGTGTGTGTTTGTTCCCTGGGAATTGAAGCCACAAACTTTAGCACTGACTGCTCACATAATGCTCCACCACTGACAGACGGACTGACACACACACATATGCGCACACACACACACACACACAAGGAGGAAGCTTTTGGGATCAAGTGGAAAGAGGGACACAGTCTAGTCAGTCATATGAACTCGGGACTGGTTCAGTCACAATGAGAAATCTTATTCTAAACTGGACATTTCTCTTTATTTTACATCTGACCAAAGAGGACGCTTCAGGTAAAACAAATGACTGAATCTGTATCATTTCTTGTTTTTTTCTCCACTGCTTCGCTGTTGATGTCAGTTAATCTTTATGTTAGAAATGCAACAACATAAGCTGTTGTCTATGATGATCTCAGTACTAATATATATTCATCAGATGTTATTAGTGTTATCAGTGTCATCAGTGTTATTATTTATGAGCATATGAAGTATGATGCACTTTTATATTTTATTAAATCCTGAAATAGTGAAACTACTGTATTAAAGAAGCTTTCACCATTACCGATACATTAAAAAGGACAGCTCAACACAAAACTGATCACTCTGTCAGTATTTAATCATCAAACCTGTATGACTTTCTTCTGCTCAACCAATGTTTAGTTTTTGCCTTACAGTGAAAGATAAAAGGGTCTAAAACAACTAATAATCAGCATTGCCATGACACTCTTTATACATTTTAAAAGTCTTTTGGTTACACTTTATTTTTGTGTCCTTGTTACTGTGTAAATATACATTTAAGTACTAAGAAATATTAATTAACTACATGTACTTACTCTGTGGTTAGGGTTAGGATTAAGGTTTGGCTTTTGGTTACATGCATGTGATTATGCATGATTTATTGTTATTATAATAGTAAATACATGTAACATTAGGGTGACCCTAGTTAATGAGAAATGGAAACAAACACAATTTCACTGAGATTGGACTATGTTTAGGGTGTGCTCCACAAAGCTTATTATAGTGTTAATGACAATAACAGCACGTAATTAATAATTATACATCACCATTATTAAACTGTGAATTATGTTAAAAAACGAGAACACAGAGCATGCCAGGACATGTTGCCAAGTATGTTAACCCATACTCAGAGTTTGATACCTGGATCAGTTGTGGGACTGTGTGGTGGTATTGGGGGTAGAAGAGAAACCCTGCTGGCACTGAGACTCGAACCATTAGGCCACAACTGACCCTCATCTCTGATTCAGAACACGCAACATTTTCTCAGTGAACAAAAGCTTTGCTACATCACCAATCAGCTCATGAAGCATACTCTAATGATAATTTATCTGGATGGGATTTTGCATATATTACTATCTTCTAGTGGAGAAACAAACAAAAATAAAGTGGGTGAGAGGTTATATATATATATATATATATACACCCTAATGTAACGTGTAACAAAGACACCTTCAAATAAAGTCTTACCAGACTTTTAAAGTAAGAATCCCATGACAATTCTGTTATTCCCCGTTGGATATTAAGCATAACCTCTTTAATTATAACGATTTCAAGCACTGCAGAATTATCTGCTCGATATGTTTGAACCACAGGGTCTAAAACAACACTGGACTTTTTTTGTTATTGTTTGTTTTGTATCTAGGAAAAAAAAAACTACTGTCATTCAGTTTAGAGTGAGAAAATTACAGAGTTTTCATTTCTATGCGAATGTTTAATAACAGGCATGTTAGTGTGTGATGAGAGACGTCTGACCAGGTTACTGACCAGCGGACCTAAATAACCTATTCCAAAATATAAAACTGGTATCAGTTTAGAGACAAAAAACAAAAACAATATTAACTTCCATTTGAAACGGAGTCACAGGAACAGACTTCCTTCTGATGAGCTATAAATAGGAGGCGATCAGGAAGTCCAGTCAGCCTCAGCTCTGAGTGTGTGTTCATATCAAAGTGAGTCAGCTGTTCCTTTACACAACAACATCCTGCGCTTTCTATAGCAATCAGATATTCTAGATTGTTACTCATGTTGCAGTCATTAAAGCCATTTCTCTTTTAGCATTGCAAAATATTTCAAAGACTATGCTAAGCTACTTAAAATTTGCAAAGAAAAAATGTTTGTTGTTTGGTGCTCGCCCATAATTGGCTTCATATTCATTACTCTTCTCATGTAAACCTATGGGCACAGGACTGTTTAAGGAAAGCAATGCATTAAGGGCTGATATTACATTTAAAGGTGAAATGTGAGTGTATAATCTCTGAGCTTTCACCTTTCTCAGTGCAAAAGCTGAGTGCCCCAGAAAAGCACTTTCTTGTCCTGATGTGTTCTGACGCTTCATATGTTGACTGGAGCCATGGGCTGGAAAAGGTGATCGCTTCTAAACGAGGAAAGCTGGTGTCTTACCTGGACCAAAGCAAACACCAGCTGCTTGAAGACGGCCAGCTCTCCATTAAAGGCCTGCAGGAATCAGACGCAGGAGAATATTACTGCAACCATCAGCTAGTGGCAGATATCACTGTGCTCAAAGGTATTTTAGCCGTGGCACGTCTTTCCAAGCTCACACTATTTTATTTCTTCTCTGGGAATACAAAAGACACCAAATATACTGTGAGCATAGGTCACCAAGAGTTGTTTTCTTCTTTTCTTCTTACATAAGCTTTCTTTCTATCTTTCCTTCCAGGTCATAACTTTACAGTTGCTGAGGGCACAACTATTTATCTGCCATGTAAGACATCTGATAAAATGAAGCAGAGATGGGCATTCAAACGCACTCCTCAGTCCAGAAAAGAGTTCATCTCCACACTTTATAAAAACAGCACCATAAAGAAAGAGAGAGCTGATCCAACATTAAGATTCACCCACACCACAGACCACCTGATTATCTCCAGTCTCCAGCGGCAGGACTCTGGGCTTTATCTGTGCAACAACAGAGAGATGGCTTTCCTCACGGTGACCACAGGTAGCACTGAACACCACATCCACAGTTCACAACTTCACAAGTTAAGTTCTGTCAGATGAAATGGAATGACACCAGGGAAAAAGTATTGGACACATGAAGAGGCGCAAAAAGACATGAAAGTCAAGACACCAGCTGAAATCTATCAGTAATTAGAAAGCAATCCTGTCGATCCTGAAAGCAAATTAGCTTCAGTTCCAACACCAACAGTACAAGGATGATGAAGATGAAACAAGGCTGGACAGCTAAGGAAACTCTTGACTGGTTTCAGAGAAAGAAAGTGAAGCTGATAGAATGACCAGCCAATCGCTGGACTTGAATCCAATAGAAAATAAGAACTAAAGGTCAGAGGTCATAGAAGAGGCCACAGAGCCTTCGAGCTTTGAAGGAAGTTTTTGTGGAAGAATGGGCCAAACTCACACCTGTCAGCACCATCAAAGACTTTTGTACAAATTCTTAAATACATTTCAGTAGTCCAGTACTTTTTGGTGTGTCATTCCATTTGATTACCTATAACTTAATTTCTAAACCTTTTGTTTTGTTTTATTTGAATGAATTAATAACTTGGGTTGTTAGTGAAAATGTCATGTCAACAGCTCCTTTAGAGATATATTTACTGAGAAAAATGGAAAAACGTATTTCTCCTGCTCTATTTGAAGACTTAGGTGAACTAAAATGTCTGAATGCCATTGCATTATTAATGGAATCTGATTAAACAAACGCTGCATGCAGTATCTCGTTCACTCATGAAACTCTAGATGCCGCTTGCTGGTGGTGACAAAAACATCATCATGACATGGAAAGAGCTGATGCTTACCTTTTAAATTAGATTAGATTAGAGTCAACTTTATTGTCATTGCACATGTAGGTACAAGGCAACAAAATACAGTACAGGGGAAGAAGGATACAGCATAACATTAGGGAAGCGAGGAGAAAACAACAACACCCAGACTATGCTCCTTTGGAAGAACAACAGGAGTGACAACAGGAAAAACACCTCAGCAACAAAAGCACATAATCAATACTGAAAACACACGACTTTGCAAAAGGGGAGGGGAATGGGGGGGGGGGGTCGAGGTAATCCAGTGCAGGCAGGAGTCATCCGGTCCTGGTCACAGACCCGCTTGAGAGACTGGAGGTACAAAGCGGTGAAGGCGCACGTCCATCGTGTAGCCAGCTTCCAGGCAGGGCAGTCAGGTTCCCCCGAACCCAAGCTCCTCGTTGAGAAGATGGTGCCAATTTCGTTTAGAGACCATGATTTTTCAGTTTGGAGAGCAGTGCAGAGAAAGTCTCTCAAAGTATTTGACAATAGACGAGACGAGAGAGCAAGCAGGGAAGATAAGGGGAGGAGAGGGAGAACATGTGTCCGCCTTCGCTGAGAGCCACAGAAGGATGTCAGTGAACCCTTTGGTTCTGTGTTTGCTGTAAGTCTTGAAACCCTCTGGAATTCTGCATTCATTCATGAGGAAATGTTAATGTTTGATGGGATGACTTTTGGTGTGGCAGCTTGTTTTACATATGCTTAACAGCTTATATTGCTCATTTCTTGTGAATTCTGCTCTGGGGGTGATTTCATGTGTGTTATATGTGCCACAGCAGCATGTCTGTGGATGTTCTGGCAGAAGCAAGTCTCTGTACGTCAGCAGAAGCAGTGTAGCACATCTATTCTGTTAACACATTCACATCATCATATCCATAGCCATGCCAATCTATTCAGAGAGCTGTGGCCTTACAACTCTGCACTTTTCTGAAGTGTTTTGCAGTGCCACTAAATCAGCTGTGTTTTAATGACTTTAGTTCACACCGGTGTCCACGCAGAGGAACCAGGTGTAGATCATCACATCAACTGTGAACATGTTCCTAACATTTCACAATCAAAGAATAGCTCAATGCAGCAAATCTTCAAACCTGTGTATTATCATTCTTTAGAGATCATGTTATCTAATGTATTGACACTGCTACACATGACATGAATCCATGCATTAAACTTATTATAATTCTCAGTATACAATATATTTTATTCTCTAGACAGTGTAATGAAATAAGAGTGTGTTTCTTCTTCACAGCATCGACTGAAATTGAAAACAGCAGTCCAGATATAAACAAATATCGTAAGTTCTGTTCATTTTTCCCCTAGTATCACAAGAAAGTCTGTAAGCTCTTCAGTATTTTCTGTATAAATTCAATCCATATCGAATTTGAATTTCATTCTATAACTAGACAAAGAGAATCCAGTTAGACAAACAATACACACATCTATAGGGAAAAGAGGGACGCGTTAACATCTGTGCTGCAGAGAGTATGTGGACCTCTAGATTATCAGTATATTTAAAGAGTAAATCAACTGATAATTCTTGGTGAGAGCTGACCAAACACATTCAGTAATAAGAAGCTCATCCGACCGTAAAACACTGTGCGGGTTGTAAAAGGGTTTGACCTAGAGCTGGAGCAAGACACTTCAACAGAACAATGACTTCTGCATCCTACACGAGAATGTCCAGCGCCAAAACAGCACCGTGCTTTTGTTTTTATTTGTTAAAATGTATCAAATATATTAGAATTTCTTTACAACATTATAGTACTAGACAAACATCAGATCTCAATGTAGCTCAAAGTAAAATAAATACAAAAAACCCTGCCACTATAGCACTGTACGGTCTGTAAAACATGAACGTGTGTGTTTAGTGACTGTGGCCGTCCTGCTGGCCTTGTGCATACTGGCGATGGTTTGTGTTGGACTTCTGTCTGTGACGATCGGCTGGAAAAGCAGAAGAAGGAGAAGAAACTTCAGAAAAGAAACAGGTGCATTGGACATGGAATCCATCTTTTGACCAAAAGACATACTCATACACACACAAGTAAAATACAAATAAATAAATCAATACATAATTGGATAATTGATTGATTTATTTAATTTTTTTCAGAGCTGACAAATATTGCATCTGGTCAACAATTACAAAGCATGTCAAATGAAGGTGGGGGTGGAATGTTATTCTTTGCATTAATATCATGAGATCATTATGCAGACATGGTTTGATCCAAGGTGATTTTTAAACAGTGATCTTGTGTTGTTTATCAGGCCCCTGGATGCTGGACCCTCAGGAGGATGCAGTGAGTTTCTTTCTCCACCAATCAACAGCCAAATATACTTGTCAATTTAAATACGATGTAAATATGGCTAGAGTTATCTATATTAGCTGTGCTAATGTGTGTGTGTGCATGTGTGTGTGTGTGTGTGTGTCCAGGGGGAAATCCAGTACGCGTCTCTGGGTGTGCAGCACTGGAGACAGACAGACAGACAGCTGAGCAGCAGACAGCATGTCATTTACTCCACACTGACCCCGTCATGAAAACAACACACTCATTTACACTGGATACCTGTTCAATATGAGATGTGTTCATATAAACCGAATACATTCAAAAACACCTTATATAGAAACTGAGTCTTAGCTTTATTGTCATCCTACAAAAGCTTATATATAATCAAACAAATGAAAAACAAACCATAGAATATAGTTATATAACACATGTAATATACACTACCATTCAATATATGTAACAGAGATATTATAAATTGGTGACAGTATATACTTTTATAATCTTACAAAAGAAATAAAATATTTAAAAAATGCTGTTCTCTTTAAATTTGTATAAAAAGAATCCTGAAAACAATAAATTAAAATCCTGAAAATAAATTCAAAATATATTTGAAAAGAAAATATTTGACTTTTTTCCTGTATTTAAAGAGGTCATCAGATGCCTGTTTTCTACAAGTAGATATGATTCTTTAGGTTCTTAAGTGTAAAACTTAAGACTGTCTGAAACAGCTCTGTTCACAGCAAGCCATTTAGGTGCAGGTTTCTTTAAACGCTAATGAGCTCTGCTGACCCCGCCCCTCTCTTGGGCAGTTTTCATGAGACGGTTTACTTTAGCTGTGAAACTTGAAATTATTAGGAAAGGGGATCTGCAAAGATTCATAAAACATAGGCACATTTAGGTACATTGGGGGCGCATTCCCTTCAAAAACAAAGCTAAACCACAGCAGCTCAGATGTCAGGAGTAAATGAGACTGCTATGTTCATTATAAGATCCACCAACAGAACACCTTGATTATTAGGAGTCATTCTTTCATATTGTCTTCCCCTGCACACAATGTACAGACACTTTTATGACCCCTTTAAACCAACTACATGTAGCCTTGGTGAACAAAATAGACTTCTTTCAGAAATATTACAAATAGTTCCAACCCCAAACTTTTGAATGGTATTGTATAAATGATTTTATATGGATTTCTCCCACAGGCTTGGCATAGGTTCAGAGTATAGATGTTGGTATAGTAGACTTGTTAAACTCTCTCTGTTAATATGAAGCTGGTTAAATGTGGTGAAATCAGGACGTGTGGTTGTTTATAGCTGCGTATATCACATTGACTGGAGCAGGAGCCGCGGCTCTGGACCGTCTGAGGAACCGGAGACTGGAATACTGTACTTGTGCTGCCTGGAAAACAACAGCATCTCCCTGCGTTAGTGAATCAGTATTAATGTCACTCTCAGAGCACAAAACAACACAAACGACTGACTACACAGACAAACAGGAGAACCAAGGTTCCTTTCGTAGGTATGCCACTTCTTCGTGGTATTCTTATCCTTGTTTTTACGTCGATCGTGCCTCATATTCTGAGTTTGTAGTTCTCTAATGCCAAGGTCTCCATTTTTTTTGTGCTTATAGAATTTTAGTTATGCCATTCTTATGCTCCTTTTTTGCATATATGCCATTTTTTAAAGAATCCAAGTCCATCCCACCTTGACATTTGAGTTTTCTGTCACGCAGCTGATGCAACAGACCCTGGAAGAACCTAAAAGAAAAACACAAGCCAAATGATGCACAGCGCTGTGTGGTGTATCCTGCATTTCAGTCAAGTTTGATCTGCGGCTTCATGCTGTTTTAAAGGGGTCATGAACTGAGAAATTCTAATTTCTTTGATATTTTGGCAAATAAGAGGTTGCTATACTATAAAACATTTTGTTAATCTAAAAATAGCTTATATTGAAGGGGTCTGCCAAAACCACAGCTTATGGAATCTTCTACTCCATGATGTAATAGTTTGGATAAGCACCGCCTCCTCCTCAGAAGCACTGCCTGTTTAGCCCCGCCCACCAGTTCATGCATGTAGAGTAAATAATGCTAATAATAAACAAGCTGTGGAAAAACAGTGTTTGCATCTTCTTTCTGATCCCAATATTAGAATTAACTTTATTTTTAATGAAGATCTAGAACATGTCTCGGTTCTTTGTTCACTTCATTTTAGTTCAGATTCATTAACAAACAAGGCACAATTCGATGCAGGATTTTTAGAAAGACTGAATCTGACAGATGATGCTGTGCGATTATATTGGATCTGACAGTAATGTGGCAACAAGTGTGAGTAACTTTTTTAAGTATGTGATCACAATTGCTTGGTCTGTTATTACAAATAATTTGATATGAGTATTTATGCATTTTTGACCTAAATCACAGCAGCATCCATCTGTGAGCAATGTAGGCTGTCAATCATACACTATTAGCCAATCACAGCAGGGGGCGTTTACTTCAGAGTCTACAATCCTCCATGACTATTCAAACAGAGCGTTCTGATGAGGGTTAAAACAGGACAGAAAATAGACTACTACTTCTTAATTATGATGGGTTTTTTATGTAAAAATCTTTATAGCATTATAAGTTGACATCAGAGAACAGTATACAAAAAAACAAAAACCACAGGCAGCTCGTGACCCCTTTAAGAGCTGCGGTTCTCTGTTTCTCACCTTGTCTGTAACAAAGCACAGTCACGCAGAGAATACTGCAAACCCCACAAACAACACAAGCACAGACCAACAGCATCCTGCAGCCCACACTTTCTGATGAACGCCGCAGTTCAGCGTCTGAAACACAAAACCAGTGGAAAGAGCAGCAGTTTCACTGGAACAGATGAGAGGTTACAGCCATAACTAATCCTTCTCTAGAAACAGCTCTTCTGTGGTTTCTCGGTTTTAGAAAGACAGCGAAGAAAGGTTTATTACATTACTAATCTAACAACTTGTCAACAAACAAAGCATTCACAATTTAGCAGTATATTCTGACCGCTTCTGCACCTTTATGAATTGGTATTGTACTTTTTATTTTTTATAAATATGGCAACTTTTTTATGAAGTAAAATGGCTAAGTATAATTAGTATAATTAGTTAAGTATAATTAGTAAATGTATTTTCCATTTAGCTGGAAGTCTAAATATGATGGCACTATTCTAACAGATAGCTTTGATGTTATGCACTATATCTGAACCATGCTGATGAAGGAAGAGGTCTGTTCTGGAGAAGTGATCCACTAAAACACAGAGCACCTTTACAGCTCTGACATCACAGCTCTCTCTGCTTCTGCCATTTTGAATTATAACATAATTAATATAATAAAAAATCATGATGTTTTGGCCGATCAGAAGAGCTCTAACCTTCAAATGTGAGTCTAACAGCAGTGCCAAAGTGCATCGTCTTTGCCCTGACACCAAGAGCGCAGTAGTACAGCCCCAGATCTGACTCTCGGACCCCAGAGATCACCAGGCTGACCGAGTCCATCCTCCTGTCTGCTTCCAGCCCAAAGTGACTGCCATTCTCATTATAGTAAGTAACTAAATCTTTTTTGTTAAGGTTTCCTCTTGCTGCAGATATGAGTAAAGTAATGTGCTCAGAGCTCAGTCGATACCATGCCATCTCAGAGCTGGAGCTCAGGAAGCAGGGCAGAGTGACATTCTGCTCCAGCAGGACGCTCATGTTCACTGTGTCTGCGTGGCACTGTGTGCTGATGCCTACAAAGACAACATGAGGACGTTCTCTAATCAGTTGTTATAACAAGGAAACCACACTATATACATATATTTACATTTACACACCATATAAATATTATTCATCATTTAGCAGATGCTTTTATCCAAAGCAACTTATAAATGAGGACAATAGAAGCAGTCAAAATCAACAAAAGAGTGCAAGTGTTATAACAAGTCTCAGTTAGCCTAACACATCACACATAACAATTTTCTTTTGTTAATTGTAAACAAACATAGAATAGAAAAAGAATGGTCTAACTTTTTTTTTTTTAAGAAAACAAATAGAATGCAAGTCTTATAGTGTGTTTTTTATATATAAAAAAGAACAATTAGATAAAATAGATTTAGAATAGAGAT
The DNA here is from genome assembly GCA_024542945.1 of allo-octoploid hybrid of Carassius auratus x Cyprinus carpio. Lineage (NCBI taxonomy): Eukaryota > Metazoa > Chordata > Actinopteri > Cypriniformes > allo-octoploid hybrid of Carassius auratus x Cyprinus carpio. Next base: position 14,402 of record JANHFF010002768.1, on the reverse strand, counting down.
AATTAAAGGGTAAAATAAAGATGGAAGAGATTTGTTTTTAGCCGTTTATATATTAATAGAGATCAATGTATGGCTGTATACTCACTGACTAAAAGGATAACTTTGAAAAAGCTCATGTTCCAGTCTCTTTGTCAGGTGCAGTTCATCTGATCTGAGATGTGGGAGCAGGGGTCTTACTTATAAATGCTTCAGTTTGCTAACCCTCGACAGGTCAGGCTTTCACTTATAAACCACAGTTTTGCACATTTCCACAGTTGTCATGCTAGTGTTTACTGAAAAGGGAAGAATCTGTTTGCTGCTGCATACCACCACCCTTAAGTTTCATTTTTGAGGAAAAGGTCAAATCTAGAGCAGCTTGGTGTTCACACTTTCTTCCGTCAGTATGAGCACATGTGTACCTCGCAGTCCATTACCACACACAAAAATGCAAATGTACAACAGACATCCCATGCTTTCTCACAATGTTTTTGTAATTTCTGCTCACTAGACATTTTGATTTTGATTTTATCCAAAGTAACTGATAATGCATGCAACATATGCAATACATGTGCATGTATGTTCCCTAAAAAATATTTACTTATGACTCTCATCTTTGATTCAACTCATCTCTGATTCTACACTACACTACAGAACAGTAAACTACAGAAGACCACACTACAGAACACTAAAGAACACTACACTACAGATCAGTACACTACAGAAGACCACACTACAGAACACTACACTGCAGAACACTGCACCACAGAACACTGCACTACAGAAGACCACACTACAGAACACTCACTACACTACAGAAGACCGCAATACAGAAGACCACACTACAGAACACTACACTACAGAACACTGCACTAGAGAACACTACACTACAGAAGACCGCACTACAGAAGACTACACTACAGAACACTGCACTACAGAACACAACACTACAGAAAACAGCACTACACTACAGAAGACCGCACTACAGAACACTGCACTACAGAACAGTACACTACAGAAGACTACACTACAGAACACTGCACTACAGAAGACCACACTACAGAACACTGCACTACAGAACAGTACACTACAGAAGACTACACTACAGAACACTGCACTACAGAACAGTACACTACAGAAGACTACACTACAGAACACTGCACTACAGAACAGTACACTACAGAAGACCGCACTACAGAACACTGTACTACAGAACAGTACACTACAGAAGACTACACTACAGAACAGTACACTACAGAAGACCGCACTTCTAAAGACCGCACTACAGAACACTGCACTACAGAACACTGCACTACAGAAGACCGCACTACAGAACACTGAACTACAGAACACAACACTACAGAAAACTACACTACAGAAGACCGCACTACAGAACACAACACTACAGAAAACTAAACTACAGAAGACTACACTACAGAACACTGCACTACAGAACACTGCACTACAGAACACTGCACTACAGAAGACCGCACTACAGAACACTGCACTACAGAACACAACACTACAGAAAACAGCACTACAGAAGACTACACTACAGAACACGACACTACAGAACACGACACTACAGAAGACTGCACTACAGAAGACTACACTACAGAAGGCAGCACTACACTACAGAACAGTACACTACAGAGGACCGCACTACTGAAGACCACACTACAGAACACGACACTACAGAAGACTGCACTACAGAAGACTACACTACAGAAGGCAGCACTACACTACAGAACAGTACACTACAGAGGACCGCACTACTGAAGACCACACTACAGAACACGACACTACAGAAGACAGCACTACAGAAGACTGCACTACAGAAGACTACACTACAGAAGGCAGCACTACACTACAGAACAGTACACTACAGAGGACCGCACTACTGAAGACCACACTACAGAACACGACACTACAGAAGACAGCACTACAGAAGACAGCACTACACTACAGAACAGTACACTACAGAGGACCGCACTACTGAAGACCATACTACAGAAGACTGCACTACAGAAGACAGCACTACACTACAGAACACTACACTACAGAGGACCGCACTACTGAAGACCGCACCACAGAACACGACACTACAGAAGACAGCACTACAGAAGACCGCACTACAGAAGACTACACTACAGAACACAACACTATACAGAAGACAGCACTACACTACAGAAGATTACACTACAGAAGACTACACTACAGAACACAACACTATACAGAAGACAGCACTACACTACAGAACAATACACTACAGAAGACTACACTACAGAGGACTGCACTACAGAAAACACTGCACTAAAGAACACTACACTACAGAGGTTTGCACTACAGAACACTACACTACAGAACACTGCACTATAGAAGTCTACACTATACAGAACACTACACTGCAGAACACTACACTATACTACAGAAGACTGCACTAAATAACACTACCCTACAGAAGTCTACGGTAAAGAACACTACACTACAGAAGTGTACACTACTGGGCATTTGTTCAAATAAAGGAGCAAATACCCAACAACTGGACAACCACAAAATAAAGTTTCATTATAATTTTGCATGTCAGTGAGCAGGATTCTGAAACTGATAATTTCATGACCCTTTTCTCAAGTTCCTGTGTGTCTTCAGTATGGTTTGACAAGATTCTGTGATCTGTCAGTCTAGCGCTATGGTTAGGCATTGTTGAGTTTGTTTATAATGCATTTTAAGTCACTTGTTTACTGTAGTTTCTCCTCTTTCATCTTCTCTTCTATGGATGTCATCAAGAGTAGATCTTGTGGAGAGAAGCATTTTCATGAGAACAAAAACACCTTATCGTAATTTTTCCTTAAACAAATTTATAGAAGATATAATTGGTCTCAAAACAATTAACACAAGTACACAAGCCACAACAAGTACCTTAACACACACAGCCAAGTACCTTAAACAAACATCTCAACTTTACTGCATATTGACCCTAGATTGAAAATACACATTAAAAAGAACACACTATGAAAATACATACTTGTCATAAAGTTGTTCAATAAGAAGTTTTGTTAAAGGAAAAGTTCACAAAAAATGAAAATGTGCCAAAAATGTCCTCAAGATTCAAGAAGATTACTTTGTTTTTCATCAGATTTGGAGAAATGTGTCATTCCACTAGATGATCTAAATTAGTCATCACAGAGGAGTAATACAACAAAATACCCTCATTCTGTCCCTCTCGATTTTCTGTGGGTGTAAATGGGTCCAAGAATAGGATTTATTAAATTTTTTAAAGAGCGTAATCAGACACGCAAGCTGCTCTAAGAACACATGCTCCTTTCTTTGTCAATGAAACGTCTACACATGAGCTCTTTCCCCAAACTGTTTATTGAAGTAATAGATGTCTCTTCACTTTCAAATGATGTTCAAAATGAAGACACTGCAAAAGCACTGAAACAAACATATGTGCTTGTCGAAATTCAATGGCCTAAATTGCAAAGCGGTGATGATTCTGGCTCCATAGTAGGACTAGATGGAAAACATATTCATATCCAGCCTCCTGCTAAGAGTGGTAGACTCTTCCACAACTACAAAAAAAATAAAACAAAACAGGATCTCTGTAGTGAAGGGGGCAGTTGTGGATGATGCAAATGTGCTGGCAGGGAGTCTGAAGCTGGGCTGATGGCCTCTGGAAAGCTTCAGTAATGACCTCTGCCCAAAACAAATGAAGTGATGCCTTATGTGATTGTGGGTGATGACATATCCAGTAAGAAATGACCTAATGAAACAATATTCATATATAGAGACATGGACCATGATCAGAGGCCTTTGAACAGTCGCTTCTCCAGGGCAGTGTTATCTCAATCTTTCTAACGGGCTGAGGTTTGGTTCCAGCATCTGCTCAGAGTCAGACAGGGTGCTAGAGATCACCACGGCTTCTCATGTCCACAGTTTTCTTTGGAACGCAAGTCAAATGCATAGTGTAAAATAAATTTACTAAAATGTATTTGAAATAAATGTATTTCATGTTAACTTTACTAGAAATAACTGTCATGTCATTTATTTATTTGTACTTTTTCTATATACTTAAGGTCTGCTAACTGTGTAGTTGAATTGAGTGGAAGTAAAGCTGAAGTCCAATTAAAGACACACTGAAGTATATCTGATTGTGTTCAACTTAAGACACACTGAAGTATATCTGATTGTGTTCAACTTAAGACACACTGAAGTATATCTGATGTGTTCAACTAAAGACACACTGAAGTATATCTGATTGTGTTCAACTAAAGACACACTGAAGTATATCTGATTGTGTTCAACTAAAGACACACTGAAGTATATCTGATTGTATTCAACTAAAGACACACTGAAGTATATCTGATTGTGTTCAACTAAAGACACACTGAAGTATATCTGATTGTGTTCAACTAAAGACACACTGAAGTATATCTGATTGTGTTCAACTAAAGACACACTGAAGTATATCTGATGTGTTCAACTAAAGACACACTGAAGTATATCTGATTGTGTTCAACTAAAGACACACTGAAGTATATCTGATTGTGTTCAACTAAAGACACACTGAAGTATATCTGATTGTGTTCAACTAAAGACACACTGAAGTATATCAGATTGTGTTCAAGTGGAAATACTGCTGCTATACTTCAGATATCTTGCTTTTAAAGACTGATATTATTCAAAGATCATACGATCCTCATCGATAGTCACATTAAAACACATTTCAGGCTCAATATTAACATATTGTGCACAAGTAGTGGTCCAAATAAAGTACATCAGTCTCAAGCAATATGCCAGTAAATATGTAAACAGATTAACCATATTTTGTATGAAATCAGTGTATTTTAAATATAATCTATTACTGTTTTTACTAGGGTACACTCCACCAGTATGCAGATTGGGAAACATCATCACACATGAAGGAGCCTAGTGGAGATGTGGGAAGAGAGCTTTACAGCAGCTGTACCAATGCTAAAAAACAAAGAAATGTCCTGAGGAATTCTTTCACGTTTGCTGTTAAACGTGCAGTTGGTGGTGGAGCTCTGATCGATTCGGCTAGCACTGTACACACCACTTCAGCTCACTTTTTCTAACGCAACCTAATCTTTTTTATTTACGTTGCAATGATACCTTCTATATATTATGTATAGAATGTTTATATAATATTAGCGCCATAAAGAGTCTGAAAACATTTACATATATGCCCTGTGTCCCGGCAAAAGATGAATTCAAAAATTGGCAGTAGTTTTCTGTGAGGGGTAGGTTTGGTGTAGGGAGATAGAAAATACAGTTTGTACAGAATAAAAACAGTAGGTTTGTGCAACAGTGTGTTTGTGTGTCTGAACATTTCATCAGAGGGATCAGAGAATCTCCGTCAAAGAGAAAGCCCACACTGGCTGCTTAAGAAAGAATCACGCTAACCTTTATTGTGCAAACAGTAAAACCAAACGCTTTAATCATTTAACATAACTGATATTTCTAGAAAAGCAGTCTACTGCTGAGACACGAGCATTTATCGGAGCGCTCCAGCAAACACAGACAGTGCATCTTGGGAATGTAATGGTCAAGTCTCTTGGAGTCTGTACACTGAAGCGTCTGGTCCCTGGGAAGGTCCCTGTGCCTAAAATGATTACGTGATCCATTCATGTTGGTCTGGAGTGCTGATCCCTCTCTCCCTCATTCGTTCAGTTTTTTAGTTTCTGTGGTCAATGCTATCATTCGTCTCAACACACTCCTGGTCTCTAGAGGTCAGGTGACCCAGCACTGGTTTTACAGCTTCTTCTCTCAGACACAGCTCTGTGTGTCCCTCACTCGTACTCGGCGATCAGCACCATCATTCCCACCCCGAGCAGCAGGGCCAGGACCTCCAGCAGAGACTGCCAGACACTGGAGCGGCCCACCAGCAGCTCTGGGAGCACGGTGACGGTGGCGATGTAGACGAAGCCTCCGGCGGTGAAGGGCAGGATCCAGGCGGTGGCCGCGGCACCCACCCCTTCAGCCAGCAGAGAGCAGGCGGTCCCAGCCAGCGCCCCGACGGCCGTCAGCAGCTGGAGACACATGGCCTGAGCAAAACATCACCACTGGAGTCATGACCATTTCAGTCATTCAATAACAGAAGCAGGCTACTGTTTTAAAGAATTACAAATTCATAATTGTTAAAGGAGTCATATGATGCAGTTTAAATGTTTCCTTTCTCTTTGGAGTGTTACAAGCTCTTGGTGCATAAAGAAGATCTGTAAAGTTGCAAAGACTAAAGTCTCAAATCCAAAGAGATATTCTTTATCAAAGTTAAGCGTCAACCACTCGCTCCTAACACAGCTCGTTCTAACGCGCCCCACATGACACACATTTTGTAATCATTATGTAAAATTAGCTGTAGGAACACCCCCCGGATCTCAGATTTTAAAACAGTGGGTGCATTTTGTAATACTTGAGACAAGCGCATTTGCGAATGACGTCGGTAGGCTATTATCCATTATGGTGTATTACTGCATCGATGCAGAATCATCCACATCATCATCCACATTACTTCCAACACTAGAATACAGCACAATTCAGGGTGAAGAGCAAACACAAAACTGTTTGTGTGAGCAGTTAATCTTTTCACAGATCAGCTGTGTACCTTCCTCTTGGTGCAGCCCGACTGGACTAGAATGGCAAAGTCTCCGATCTCGTGTGGCACTTCATGAAGGAGGATGGTGATGGTGGTGACGGCACCCACCGCAGGGCTGACCAGGAACGACGCTCCGATCGCAAGCCCATCCGTGAAATTGTGGGTGAAATCAGCAGCCAGGTTCAGATAAGCAGACACTTTAATATCTGCAGACACACACAGTTTCCCTGTCAGGGACACAATGGCTGACACACAACAGCTCAGACACCGGAGCGTTTCATACCGGATGTCACCTCGCCGGGTTTCTTCACAGCTTTCTTATCAGAGTCAGCGAGTTTCTCTTTCTCTCGGTTCTTGTCATCATCCTCGTCATCGCTGTCTTTTGCTTTTGGAGCAGCTGAAAACATGGCAAGAAAGGGTTTTTATTGTATCTGGAAACCAGTCAACAACATCCGCATCACTGCTCACAAAACCAGAGAAGAAGAAGAGAGAAAATCTGTTTCAGTATTCATTAGCAGCAGCAGGAGTGATGGGAATGTGACGTTACTTTCTGCTACAGCTGTTTAGTCTGGAAGGGATTGGGATTTTGGTCATAATCAAAGAGCCCTGATGTAATGGGATCAGTTTAAGACTCTTACCATGAGAGTGAGAGTGAGAGTGACCTCCCTTCAAAAGACGGACAAATTTCTCGACCACCAGAAACGCCACAATGCCAGCCAGCACCCACAGCCCCACCGACATCATGTGACCATGACCATGACCTGCGACAGAAACCAAGCTCTGCTTCAGAAAAACAAAACAACAGTTTCCAACAAAATCACATTCTTGTATTCCGTTTGGCCGAAATATATCTTCAGCGATTGAACAATAGCCTACCATGAGAGTGACCATGTGACTCCTCACTGCTGTGAGAGTGACCATGTGACTCGCCGCTCCCGTGCGATTGGCCGAGAGGAGAATGAGGCGCTGTGTTGAGATGAAATCGAGGGGTTAGCATGATGGCAGATTTCAGAACTACATCTGCCTGCAGTCTTCTGACAGGAGAACAGCTCTTCATATTGATTAAACCTACACTATCAAAACTAGACTGGATTTATACAGCTCATAAAAACAATGCACAACTCTTCTCTGCAACTTTGCTGCAACCTAGACTTAAACTGCTGGTCTCGCCTGGACAGAGGGGAATGGCCCACTATTAAATACAGTAAAGCTGCTTTGACACAATCTGCATTGTAAAAACACTTCAGTACAGACGTGATAGCAAGGGAAAGAACAGACCTAAAGACACGACTACGGTCGGACAGTGTACTCTGTGAACTCCTCGGGTCATGTGACAGGATGTGATGGTAACGAGACTCACTCACCCAGCGCATGAGGGATGAGATGAAGGAAGGCGTCTCCAAGCAAACCTCCGGACGCGAAGCTCAGGAGCACTTTGAGCAGGTTCTGGTGCTGGTCTGTGTTTGACTGCACTGGGATGAGGAAGAGGATGAGGAAGGGAGCAGCGCTGATCAGCAGAGTCGCTCCAATCGCCTGCAACCACCAGAGAGAGAGAGAGAGACTCAGAGAGGACCTCCACAGACCCCTGGAGGCCAGAGGAGGCACTGCAGAGCATCTGAGGACTGACACATAAAAACAATATTTCAGCATTTTCTAAATTTTCTGAATATAATTTTTCTGCTTTAAATACATACATGTAAACATAACCTTACTTAATTCCTCATGTAAAAGCCTTTATTTACCTTAACTGCGTAAGGTAACAGGCTTTTATTTGAAGCAGGCTTTTATTAGAGGCAGACCTTTATTTCTAATTGCATTACTTACTTATTTGATAAGTAATTGTTTTAAATAACCCATTTTAAATTAAAAGTGATAGCATTCCAGTAGACAGAGATCATAACATTAGCACAGAATCAGTTCAGAATCAATCACCAAAAGAATCAGTTTGGTTCAGACTCTCTGTGTGTCGGTCTGCTTCACACAGAATCACACATGCGCAGTATCATCAGCTCTTCGGTTCTCGAATCAGATGCGTCCGACAGAAACGCTTCTCGGTTTAGTGTACTGGTGATCCGAAAACGAGAAACGCTACGTTTGTTATCTGGCTCTGCTGTTATTAAGCCTCTCATCAAAAAACCACAACTTGACCCCAAAGAACTAGTTAATTATAGACCAATCTAGAATCTCCCTTTTCTGTCCAAGATACTAGAAAAGGTGGTATACTCACAATTATATTCCATTTAGAGAATAATGGTATCTGTGAGGATTTCCAGTCAGGATTTAGACCGTATCATAGTACTGAGACTGCTCTCCTTAGAGTTACAAATGATCTGCTCTTATCATCTGATCGTGGGTGTATCTCTCTATTAGTTTTATTGGATCTTAGTGCTGCGTTTGAAACAATTGAACACAACATTCTTTTGCATAGACTTGAACACTTTGTTGGCATCAGTGGAAGTGCATTAGCATGGTTTAAATCGTACTTATATGACCGCCATCAGTTCGTAGCAGTGAATGAAGATGTATCATATCGATCACAAGTGCAGTATGGAGTACCTCAAGGCTCGGTACTAGGGCCGCTACTCTTCACGCTTTATATGTTACCCTTGGGAGATATCATCAGGAAACATGGTGTTAGCTTTCACTGTTATGCTGATGATACTCAGCTCTATATTTCTTCACGGCCCGGTGAAACACACCAATTTGAAAAACTAATGGAATGCATAGTCGATATAAAAAATTGGATGACGAGTAATTTCTTACTGCTAAATTCTGAAAAAACAGAGGTGTTAATTATAGGACCTAAAAACTCTACTTGTAATAACCTAGAACACTGTCTAAGACTTGATGGCTGCTCTGTCAATTCTTCGTCATCAGTTAGGAACCTAGGTGTGCTACTTGATCGCAATCTTTCCTTAGAAAGCCACATTTCTAGCATTTGTAAAACTGCATTTTTCCATCTCAAAAATATATCTAAATTACGGCCTATGCTCTCAGTGTCAAATGCAGAATGTTAATCCATGCATTTATGACTTCAAGGTTAGACTATTGTAATGCTTTATTGGGTGGTTGTTCTGCACGCTTGGTAAACAAACTACAGCCAGTCCAAAATGCAGCAGCAAGAGTTCTTACTAGAACCAGGAAGTATGACCATATTAGCCCGGTCCTGTCCACACTGCACTGGCTCCCTATCAAACATTGTATAGATTTTAAAATATTGCTTATTACTTATAAAGCCATGAATGGTTTAGCACCTCAGTATTTGAATGAGCTCCTTTTACATTATAATCCTCTGTCACATAACACCCTACGTACTTGCTACATCATTAGAAGAATGGCATCTACGCTAATATTTGTCTGTTTCTCTCTTATTCCGAGGTCACCGTAGCCACCAGATCCAGTCTGTATCCAGATCAGAGGGTCACTGCAGTCACCCGGATCCAGTACGTATCCAGACCAGATGGTGGATCAGCACCTAGAAAGGACCTCTACTGCCCTGAAAGACAGCGGAGACCAGGACAACTACAGCCCAGATACAGATCCCCTGTAAAGACCTTGTCTCAGAGGACCACCAGGACAAGACCACAGGAAACAGATGATTCTTCTGCACAATCTGACTTTGCTGCAGTCTGGAATTGAACTACTGGTTTCGTCTGGTCAGAGGAGAACTGGCCCACAACTGAGCCTGGTTTCTCCCAAGGTTTTTTTCTCCATTCTGTCACCGATGGAGTTTCGGTTCCTTGCCGCGGTCGCCTCTGGCTTGCTTAGTTGGGGTCACTTCATCTACAGCGATATCGTTGACTTGATTGCAAATAAATGCACAGACACTATTTAAACTGAACAGAGATGACATCACTGAATTCAATGATGAACTGCCTTTAACTATCATTATTGACACACTGTTCTCCTAATGAATGTTGTTCAGTTGCTTAGACGCAATGTATTTTGTTTAAAGCGCTATATAAATAAAGGGGACTTGACTTGACATAGGTGGAGTGGCGCCCAAGATGAACAGGGCTTTTACCAACTCAAGAAAGGGCACGAAGCAACCGCGCAAAGCCCTCACCATATAGGATTTAAAAAGAACGCAGAATACTAGCGTGCGAACTTACCACAGTGTGGATTTCAGAAAGTGTGCAAAGACTTCACATGCACACTTACCATAGCATGGATTTTCAAATACTGTTCTAAGGAGGGGCTCTTGTGGCACTCTGATAGCTCATAGATGGAATGGTGCATCTTAAAACAGTATGATTGAGAGTCATCAGCTCGATCTATGGAAACAATACTGGAGCACTCTGGGGAAAAAACAGAGAACACAAGGATTACCCAAATAGCCCCTCATGTTAAGGGAAGTGATGCTTGAAGTGTATAAACAAATATACACTGGCTGAATGAAAACCAAGGAACCAAGGTCTAATCATCTCAAGAACTGGAACGATGCGGAGTGCGTAACCCTTATCGTACTTCCCGATGTCTGCCAGGTTCATCCACAGATGTCTCTCCGCTACCACCATAGTCCTGCCCATGATGGAGGTGGCCTGCTTGGTAGCATGGAGAGAGATCTGTGGTGCGGCGCAGCTCAGCTGCCTGATCAGGAGAAAGGCCCTCGCCTCTATCCAGGTCTCTTAGCAGATCAGTCTGATATGCTTGAAGCACCAGCATTGTGTGTAATAAAGCCACAGCCTGACCTGCTACTGCGTATGCCTTGCCATTTAAGCGAGATGATTTTCTGAAGGGGCTTAGATGGCAAGGAGGGAGATTAAGAGAGGATGCCTCCTTCACAGAAAGAAAGCTCTTTCTACAGGGGGCATCCTCTCATAGCGGCTTTCGCGCATCGCCTTGATGTCAGCACATTTTACTCTTATGCCGAAATCAATCGATGCTAGTAGACATGGCCTCTTTTCTTTTCGATCTCTGTATGGAGATCAGGCAGAAATGGAAGACTCACCTGAGCTGGAGGGTTATGGTCAGAAAGATAACGCTCATCAAGGCGGCCTCATGGCAGCACCTTGTTAGCGCACTTTCATGGCAAGTCCAACTTTCCCATGGCGTGACTCATAACCTCCAACAGCTCTACATACGCAGGGCAGGAGGATTGAGAAGGCTCAGCCTCAGCTTCTTCACCATCCTCAAACATATCCGGCTTTTCATGGGTAAAAACCCAGCAGAGCACTGACCTCAGTATCAGAAAGAGTTAAAGATATAACATCATCCTCACAAGGTGCTCTCACTCTCTCTCGTCCGCTGCCATTATGAGCACAAAATGGAAAGTCCCGCTTGTTAACTATTCAGTCAAATCCACCTGTGATCCCTACGAGCTCATCCTTCTCCATGCCTCAGCAGCGGCGGGTCCTGCACCGCGGGAAGCAGATGGCTGCCTTTTTTTCCTCGGAAAGAGAGACGAACGAGAGCGGAGCTTTTTCATTGAAGAAACGCTCAAAATGCTTGCAGATTGCCTCCTCAAAGACATGGCGTGCGTGCTTTAAACACAAATGATGCAAAGATCGTGTGTGTCATCGGGTGTCAAATAATGCTGACACGGATGCACACATTGTCTAAACGCTCGCTAGTAGTCGCCATGATATACAGAGAAAGATCGCTCTTACCAGTTCTTTCAGATGCACGCTTCAAACAGAAGTCAGTGAAGACGAAGAAGAGAATGACGTGTTCTGATTTATAAGTACTCTATGACTGTATTAAGTATTAACATTTTATAGATTTCACTGAATCTGTTACTGATATACTGTGACCATCTCATCCATCAGTGTGTTTTACCTGCATCCAGAGCTCCAGCATGTTCTGCTTCCCTTCTTCCACATCGCTTTTCATTCGCCCTGCTCCGTGATCGTGTGTGTGTGCGTGTCCGTGATCGTGTGTGTGTGCGTGATCGTGGTCGTGTGTGTGTCTGTGATCATGTCCGTGATGCTCCTCTTCAGCGTGGGGCAGGTTGGCTCCTGCGCTCCACTTGCTGGCCCCGTGATGCATCTTGACCCCTCCGTGTGAGTGTCCGTGGCAGCCGCCGTCTCCGTGTGAGTGTCCGTGATGATGGTGTGAGTGAGCGAGCGTCTGCTGACACACTGCCATCACAACAGCGATCAAAAACAGCGCTCTGATGAAGCTTCCCATTCCTCCTACACACACACACAATAAACATCATCAGTGCCATAATGCACACGAGTGTCCACGCTTGACATGCACTTGATCTTTATAGGGGTCATGAATTTAAATATAACAGGTCATTGTACTATAAAAACACACAGTGCTCACACACTGTCAGTGTTAACAGTACAGCTGCACCATTCTGGATAAACTGAGAAACACAAGGTTGTTTTTGTCTCAAACAGAGATCACGATTCTCCCATGATTCTGAACAATATAAAATATTATTGCTGAAGTCTATTTGAAAGTGTTGAATTAATTAGAATGAATTATGAAACATTTCAGAATCAGAATCAGCTTTATTGCCAGGTATGTTCACACATACGAGGAATTTGTTTTCGTGACAGTAGCTCCGCAGTGCAACATAATGACAGTTATCGGTTTTAATATAATTATTTAATAAATTCAAAGTTTAACTATCTTCTGCTCACCAAGCCTGCATTTATTTGATCCAAAATACAGCAAAAGTAGAAACATTGTGAAATATATTTACAATGTAAATCATCTGTTTTCTGAGTGAATCTGTGTTAAAGTGTAATGTATTTCTGTGATGCTCCGCTGTATTTTCAGCATCATTCCTCCAGTCTTCAGTGTCACATGATCTTCAGAAAACACTCAACACTCTCAAATGTGTGATCACTGAGAAATGAAATGTGGTTTTATTACAATATGTATAACTACAGTTTGACTACAAACAGCTTAAACTACGGTGAGTGTAGCAAAATGTTTTTAACTGTAATAAAAAAATTATTTGTTGCAAAACCATCTGTAAATTTTCATTAGGTTTTGTTGTAAACAATTGTATACTGTTATTTTATAATGAAACCCGTATGTATTTATAATATGTATAGAAAGCATTGAGTATGCGATGTAACGTTACTGTAAATGATCTGCGGGTTTGAGCATTACTTGTAACAGGAGTATATACACCAAATATTTTCACCATACTTTCTTTCTCAGCAGGAATTCTTTTTTTTCATTTTCGAGTTTTTCATCAGGTGTCTTTTTTAAATATGTGATGTCATCACGTCGCCGTCTTGCCGCCAGCCAATCGCTGCACAGCTGATCGTGGTTTCGAGTATCGATGCATAGACCTTTTAAACCAAACCATGAACGCGTAACTATCTATGATAACTACACCCAGCCATACTAAGCATCTTTAATGTGACATTTCAGAACAGGCCCCAGGTCTGTGATTACTGGACACGGGTTATTAAGAGCAGATCCCTCCCAAATAACGTCAAGTATCCTGGAGCAGAGCTCAACCTGAAACTTCCTGACAGTGTTTCACCTCAACTTCTGTTCAAACTCTGAAACCCCACCAAACCTGGAAAATCAAACCACAGAAGCTTACTCAACCAGCTCCAACTATCTTAAATCAGGTCTAAACCACAAGTTTCACAGAAGCCAGACGAAGCAGATAGAGATGTTAGCTCCATCAGACACCGAGTCTGTGTTTCTGAACAGAATCAACACTTCTCTGCTAATATTATAAGATTAAACACGCGCTCTTCGGGTAAATACCTGCTGCTGCTGTCACAGCACGACTCCTGTAACGACTCGATCCGCTTATTTGGCGCAGTCGGTAAGATACAGACCAGCAGATGCTGCTCACTCTCGAACAGACGTGGCATTCAGTCAACGCACT
>JANHFF010000210.1:282500-287500 GCA_024542945.1 allo-octoploid hybrid of Carassius auratus x Cyprinus carpio | reverse complement strand
AAGTCTTAATTCCGTTTTGGTATTTATTTATTCATTTCCAGTTAGCAATTTTAATGCTTCAAATACAACTTTTTTTTTTAATTCTAATGCTCATTTACAGTCCAAAAATGTCCTGTTGAATTTACAGTGAAAAAAAGTTACCTTTAACTGCCAAAATAAATAAATTTTTCCTTGCAATAACCTTAAATCCAACACTATTTTAAAGTAAATTAACACATAATGCATGCAGTGTTTCTTCTTCTACAGTTGGAGCCACCACTGAACACGTAATTAAAACAAACGATTCCAGCTCCCGCTTTGATTCAATTTGTGTGACTACAGGCAAAACGCTCAGAGAAGGTAATAAAATCCCTTCTATTAATTAGAGAAGACTAATGAGGAAAGTGCTGCGGTGAGATTCGTTTGGCGAGAGTGAGTGAGATCTGACTGCATCATTCGTGATCTGTTCTTGTGCTCTTAGTCTCATGAATTATGAATTATCACTCCAGCACATTATGATAATGTTCTATATGCATTAAACACCCAGATGACCTGCAGTTGTTGACAAATGGAGCTGTCTGTGAACTGTTTTCTTTTTATTTATTTAACACAATGATTTTAGGTTAAAATTTACATATGCAGAAGGGAACGTGTTTATTTGAAGTCCTAGCATTTCTTTTTTTTTTGTCCTCAATAGTTTATTTTAAAAGGTCTTACAAATATTTAGATTTTTAGTTTTATTTATACAAATATTTACACTTTTTTATTTATGCATTTATATTCTTGATCATTTACAAATGTTTTCTTTTTTTACATTTTTATTTACAAATAGTTACATTTTATTTACATTTTTGTATTTATTTATACCCATATTTACTGTTTGTTTTGTTTGCAAACATTTACATTCTCTATTATTTATTTACAAATATTTACTTTCATAATAACTTACAAATGTGCATCTTGATTTTTATTTACATATAGTTACTGTTTTGATTTTTTAAATTTACATTTTAAATTTATTTATATTTTAAATTTACATTTTTACCAATTTATTGACTTTGTTAATTGACAAATCTCCTTTTTTAAATAAATATTTTCACTTTTGTTTGTATTTACAAATATCTACATTCTTAATTATAAATATGTACATCTCAATTTTTATTTACAAATATTTACATTTTGTATTTTTATTGACAAAAGTTATTTTGTATGTTTATTTACAAAAATGTACATCTTGATTTTTTTTTTGTTTTTTTATTAAAAAAAATTACATTTAGATTTTTTACATTTATAAACATTAATGTTTTTAATATTTACAAACATTTACATTCTTAATTATTTACAAATATGTACATCTTGATTTTTATTTATAAATATTTTTTTGTTTGTCTTTACAAATATTTACATTTGTTAATTATTTACAAATATGTACATCTCCATTTTTATTTACAAAAATTTACATCTTTTTTATAAATATTTAAATTTTTGTTTTTATTTACAAATATTTAATTTAAAAAAAAATTACATTTCTAAACATTAATGGATTTTTTATTTACGAATATTTACATTTTTAATTATGTACAAATATCTACATCCTTATTATTATTTATAGATATTTACATTTTTGTTTTTATATTTAAATATTTGCATTCTTAGGTTTTATAGGTTTTTTTGGTCTTGCAAAAATACAAGTAATACCAATTTTGACTGAAATTTACACAAAACTGATCTAAAAATGATAATAAAAAATATAATAAAATATTTCTAAGATGATAACTGTATGGTGTAATATTAGCACTGTTTGAAGTGTTTATCGCTGCATACTGTGTTCTGTTTCACATACTGTTCTTAAAGTGCAGCATGCAGTGTGCACACTAGTGATCTCTACAGTGTGCTGGTGGTCTGTGTCTGTGATTGGCTGATGCTCACCGGTGCTGTCGTCATACACCACCGTCACCATCCTCCACCTGAAGAAGTGCACGAGGTCCAGTATGGCCCGGCTGAGCGAGCAGAAGTCCGGATACAGACTGATGTAATACGAGTCTCTGTTATCAGACACCTGGTGCTTCCAGCGCGTCTGTATGTGAGGCACGCCCAGAGCGTTCGAGATCGACTGCACCGCATTGGCTGACGAGCTGTGGGAGGGGCCAAAGATCGCGGCCACGCCCAGGGACAGCTGCTCGCAGGCTGGTGATTGGACAGCAGAAAAAACACAGGGCCAATCAAACAGAGATAAAAGCTCAACATTCTTGATCATTTAAAAACTTTTATACACAAATATTTCATTCTTGAGGTTTATTTACAAATATATGTGTCCCTGGAGCACAAAACCAGTCATAACGGTGATTTATGCATCATCTGAACGCTGAATAAATAATCTCTCCATTGATGTGTGGTTTGTTAGGAGGACAATATTTGGCTGAGATACAACTATTTGAAAATCTGGAATCTGAGGGAGCAAAAAAATCTAAATATTCAGAAAATCATCTTTAAAGTTGTTCAAATGAAGTTCTTAGCAATGCATATTACTAATCAAAAATTAAGTTTTGATATATTTACAGTAAGAAATTTACAAAATATCTTCATGGAACATGATCTTTAATTAATAAAAGAGAAATGTATAATTGTGACCCATACAATGTATTGTTGTCTATTGCTACAAATATACCTGTGCTACTGATGACTGCTTCTGTGCTGCAGGGACACATGTGACAGTATACTCTTGACTCTTATTTCGAATATTTACAGTATGTTTTTAGTTTTTCTTTAAAATTATGTAATTTTTTTAGTTACACTTTTTTTTTATTCTTGATTGTTATGTACAAACATTTGCATTCTTTACTTGTTTACAAGTATTTACTTTTTTTGTAATTTAAAAATATTCACATATTTCGTTTATTTACAAATATGTATATTTTGTTTTTTATTTACTTTTTATATTCTTGTTTTTTTTTAAAGAAACATTGACATTATTGGTTTTATTCACTAATATTTACAGTTTTGGTTTTCATGTATCAAATATTTACATTCCTGGTTTTTATTTATAAATATTTATATTTTTGGCTTTTATTATTATTATTTTTATTTACCAATATTTACATTCTTGATTTTTATTTATATTTTTATTTTCAAATATTTACTGTTTTATTTGCAGGTGTTTACATTCTTGATTTTTATTCACATTTTTATTTTTATATACATTTTTAATTTACAAATATTAAATTTTTGTTCTAATTTACAAATATTAACATTCTTGATTTTTTATTGACATTTTTTTTACGTTCCTGAGAAGTGTTTAAATGCATATATTTTTTTTCACTTCAGAGGTGATTTTTGTGTGTTTAGTAGCCCAACAGTATAAATCTGCTCACGTTGTGTTTAGCTTTGGATCAACATGATGATATAATTTATTCCATCACACTCTCTGAATAATTGCAGACACGTTTCTCCTCCCTTTGCGTGTGATTTTTGGTAAAAACAGCTTGGAGGTCACTAATGCACACACTGAAATCATGCGCGTCTGTGTTAAACGGGCCGTTCTGACAGCAGAAGCACCTCACATGCTATTTCTCTAAATTTCACTTTCCATTCCAGCGTAACCGTCGCGTCTGAAAGCAGTCTGAGAAGAAAGGG
This sequence comes from allo-octoploid hybrid of Carassius auratus x Cyprinus carpio, assembly GCA_024542945.1. NCBI lineage: Eukaryota > Metazoa > Chordata > Actinopteri > Cypriniformes > allo-octoploid hybrid of Carassius auratus x Cyprinus carpio. The sequence continues at coordinate 283,888 of JANHFF010000210.1, read as the reverse complement.
TCATTAAAATTACAAATGAGGCTTTGGGCTTAAAATGACAAAGCGCAGGAAAATAGGGCAGCGTGGGAAGGAGAAAAGAGAAGATTTTCAGGAAAGTATGTGTAACGTTTAAATGCATTCGAGTTGAGAATAAAACACTTGTGTGTGTTTGCAGTTCACTCACTCACCTAAATATTGACTTTTTGATGAAAAAATAAATAAATTTTGGGTTTTATTTACAAATATTTACATTCTTGATTTATATTTATAAATATGTGTTTTTATTTTTATTTACAAATGATTAAATTGTTGGTTTGTATTTACAAATATTTAATTTCTTAATTATCATTTACAAATGAAATTATTTTGTTTTAAATTTGTGTTTAAAATATTTACATTTTGTGATCTGTTTTTATTTACAAGTATTTATATTCTTGATTTATATATATATAAATATATATACATTTTTATTTTAATTTACAAATTATTAAACGTATTTATTTAAAAATATTTACATTTTGTTATTATTTACAAAACATTTACTTTCTTCATTTGAATGTATAAATATTTAAATTTTGTTTAAATATTTACAAATGTTTGCATGCTTCATTTTTTATTGATAAATATTTTACTTTATTTACAAAACATGTACATTCTTGATTATTTACATATATTTACTTTTTAGTTTTAATTTTCAAATATTTAGGCTACATTCCTCTTTGTTATTTGTTAATACTTACATTTTTGTTTTAATTCACAAATAAATCTTTTTTTTTTTCATTTGAATTTATAAATGTTTACATTTTGCTATTGTTTACAAATATTAAATTTTTTGTTTTTTTTTGTTTTTATTAACAAATACTTACAATTTTAGGGTTTAGTTTACAAATGTGTGCCTTCTTGGTTTGTATTTCTGAATATTTTCATTCTTGAGTATTTCCTCACCCTTCCTGGAGGCCTCGAAGCTGTCGAACACGTTGATTCTCTGGATGTCGTAGGTGAGCGTGGTGTTGGGCAGAAGCGTTCGGTTCCTGTTGATGGTGTTAAGAGCGAATTTAAAGGCCAGCTCCTCCGGTCCGGACGGGCCGCTCTCTATCGACTCGAAAATCCCACCTGCAGAGAAACAGCATTAAAATAAGCAGGAAACTCCAGAGGGACGCAGCACTGATGGTGAAGTAAATACTACAGAAAAACTAATTTAATTTAAACACTAACTAATTTAGTAAAGAGTAAATTCAATATTAGTACTCAATACAAAGATTGTTAAAGCAAATATCATGATCCCGTTGTTCCCATCAAGCACTTGAGCATGAATAATTAATGAGGTACCTGTTTTTGCTGTTTTCGAGATGTATTTACACTGTTTTATGGTTGCTTTTGTTGTTAGGTTTAGTAACTTGCTGTTTTGT
>JANHFF010000210.1:247500-277500 GCA_024542945.1 allo-octoploid hybrid of Carassius auratus x Cyprinus carpio | reverse complement strand
GGGCAGAAAATGTATACCATTTCATACAGTTAATCAAGTTCATATGAAGAGTGCTGTTTTATTTCTCAAAAAATACAGTTTTTAAAAATGTGATTTATTTTTTAACAACAGTTCAATAAACAAGTTATTTAAAAGACTTACGTTTTAGGCACTATATTGTCTGTTTTTGCTCTGTTTCTCCAACAAAAATAATCCCAAACACAGTCACAGCACTGTTCTGTGATTCGTTCCTGAATGAATCAACCGTTTAAATGATTTGGTTCAATCGCAATGATTCACTTATTAACAGTGACTTGCTGCCACCTACTGGTGGTTTTAATTTCACATTTAAAGGGTCTTGTTATTTAAATAATTTCAAATATCAACGTTTTATGTTTAATATATCAAAACATTATTTATGCATTTGTAACTGCAGGTTAAATGCATTCATGTCTTGTGTGTAAATACATCTAAACTTCTCTTCAGACACAGCTTCTGTGTTTCCTCTGCACTGCGAAGATTAATTTTATTGATACTAATTTAATTTGCTTGGTAACAGCCCAAATTCAAAGTCTTACTATTCTAATGCACTGATTAAATGTAAGAATTTGACTTAAAAGATAATGCACACTTTTAGAAAAAATGGCTTTATAAAGATAAAAATGCCCATTAAAGGTAAAAATCGATTTAAACTTATTGGAAAAGATTAATTTATATCAGTGTGAACGGACCTCCACACAGAATATGAAGAATATCAAACACTTTAGGAGTCAGTTTAAGAGACCAGCACAATAACACACTCAGCAGAATATCGCCTAATTATCGTTTTCAATAAAATTCCAAAAAATATTAAGATAATATTTTTTGTTCATATCACACACCCCATATTTTAGGTATGGAAATTACATATTTTGAGTTTTGTTTTTTCTCCTTGACTTGACAAAAAATTAATATCACGATTTTTTTCATAACGTTTGACCGATTCATGATTTTTACGATCTTTAACTAGTCAACTTGATAAGGTAACTACAACATGATTAAAGTAACTTTTTTTCTTTATTAACCCCCTAGTTCTATTCCAAGCGCAGCACATTAAGTTGTGAACATGATGTAAATGTTATTCTTTATAAATACAATATAAATCTCCCAGTCCTACAGTATCTCATTTCTTATATTCCATCATTTTGTTTTCTGCCATGTTGAAGTAAAGCACATTTAGTGCTTGGCCCCAGAATGCTGCTTGCAGCTTTATTATTGTCATATATTTTTGTCAATATTTAATGTAAATAATTACTTTGTAAATATTCTTTTAAACTTTTTTTAAAAAAGTATTTTTATATGCAATTCAAAAACATAAATTTCAATGTTCTAAATACTGCTGTAAATACTCGTTTTTTGTAAATGAGCGTAGGTTAATTAGTTTGCAAATATTATTTTTCTTTTATATACAATTTAAATGCATGAATCTTATGTAACATTCTAAATATTATTGTAAATATTTATTTTTCAAATTTATTTAAATACTTGTATAATTTTGTAAATAATGTAAATAATTAGTTTGTAAATGTTCTAACTTTTTAATATGCAGATTAAATACATGAATACTGTAAATATTTAGCATAGTATTTGTGTCAGTATTTAATGTAAATAATTTGTCAATATTCTTTTTTTATTTTGTTTGCATTTCAAGCATATAGATCTTAATGTTCTAAATATTATTGTAAAAGTTTAGTGTAATACATTTTTGTACATATGTAAATTATTATTAGTAGTAATGCTTAGAAATTAATAATGTGACAACTAATAAATAACATATTACATAAAATAATGTCAAAAAAGAAATAAGTAAAATAATATAATAAAATAAATTATATAAAAAATAAAGAAAAATAAAGAATTAAAAAAAGAATCCATTAAATATTGCAATTTGCTTTGAACAGTTTAGGTTTTTAATAAATAATAAATAATTTTGCCTTTTAATGAATGTACAGTTGAGCAATAAAAAATGAAATAATAATACATTATAATAACAACAAAAATATATTAAAATAATAAATAATTAAGCATGAAGTAAAATAATGTAAAAAATAATAATAATAATTTTAAAAATCTGTCAAATATTGCAATTTGGATTAAATATTTCAGGTCTTTAGTGAATGTGGTGCTGAACTCCCAAAAAGTAATATATAGTTATAATAACCTAAAATTAAAAATAAATAAATAAATTTGCACAAAATATGGCAATTTGAATCAAATAATTTAGCTTTTCTAATGAATGTACTGTTGTGCTCCCAAATGTAAAATACAATAAAATAAAATAAATTTGATTGCCCCTTTGTGTCTTTGCATACTGTCTCATTATGTATGGTAAACATAAAAATATGAAAATATAAATAATGCATTTTTGTAATCACAACAGTGAAATGGCTTGAATGAAGTAACGTTTCAAGTCATAAAATCAAGTTTTCACATTAAATTAACAGGAATAGACACAGAAACATAAACACATAAAGCGCAGACGAGGCCAGAGCTCTCTGTGTGTGTGTGTGTGTGTGTGTGTGTGTGTGTGTGTGTGTGTGTGTGTGTGTGTGTGTGTGTGTGTGTGTTTCTCAACACGAGCGTCAGCAGATAAAACACAGTGTTGTGTTTCATTCATGACCTTTGGAGCATCTTTTCAGATGAATCACGCAACCAACACTGACTCAGGATCTCACATCATCTTCAAACAAACCTCTCTCGCCCGCTCTCTCTCTCTCTCTCTCTCTCATTGCCTCGTTTGACCTCTGACCAGCGGCTCCCAGGGTTCAGTTTGCATCTGTGAGGATCTGAAGGCGATCTGTCAGACTCTATATTTCACAGAAACACTCTGTCGTTATTCAGAGCTGACGGCTGTTTGCAGCATCACAAGCTGAAATCTCTGCAGCGTTTGTGAGTAAAGTGAACAGAAACACTGCGTTCAGAAATCACATGATCAACCCTGATCTGAACACATTCAGTATGTGGAAATAAATCGTCTTCGTGAGCAGAAATCATGTGATTTTTAATAACATTCAACATACATCTGCACTTGACTTACCCTGGATATAAATCATTTATAAAATCAGAGTAATTATTATTAAATATAACATATATAAAACCTTTTTAATACATTTAATATATAATTCATATATATTTATATATTTTATTTTATATTATATAATTTTTATATTAATAAATTAATTTTTATTGTATAATTTATTAAAATAAACTATCATAATGATTAGTATAATATAATTTCTATGTATTATAAGAAATGATTTAATACAATTTAATGTAATTTATATGATAATATCTAATTTGTATGTTTGTAAATATATTTTTATTTTATAATTATGATTAGTATTATATAGTTTATATATAAATTATAATTTATATTTATTCTAAAATAATTTACAAGGTATTTAATATAATTTATTTAATTTATCAAATTTATATAATATATAATTTGTGAAATTATATTTTTTATAATTAAAAAATCACATTATTATGATCAGTGTTGTATAATTTACATATAAATGATAATTTTTATTTATTTTTTAAATAATTTTGAGATTAATATATTTTATTTCATATATATAAAATTAATTAATTTAAAAAATAATTATATATTTGAATATTAATTAATTAAAAGATTAATTTAAAAGGCAAAATGAATATGTGAATTTATTAAAAACATAAATTACAGTAAATACAAAAAAATATATGTAATGGGGTGTCAGTCGATTTTTAAAAATGTAACATTTATAAAATGAATTATGTTGCTGAAGTTAATGTTAACCACATGAATTTCCTTGTGTTTGTGTGAGGATATGGAATCAATCCATCTTCGACTCGTGTGTGCTGCGCATGCTAATAGCTAATGGATTTCTGCTTTGTTCTTGAAAGCTCTGCTTGTATTATTAAACCGTGAAAGGTGCAATTTACTGCCGCAGAAAATAGTCGTGCGTTTCTGCCGTCTGACACAGAGCTTTGAGGCGGTTTGTTCTCGTTTAAGTGCGGTTTATCACACGTTTGTTCCTGAAAGCACAGGATCTCACAGAACCCTTCATCAAGACACCTGAAGTTCTGGTTTTACAGCATTGCTAGACATTGTGAAGCGTGATGCACACATAAAACTGAACCCATTTAACACGTGAAGCCACAAAACTAAATGCAACGAGTCACGACACACACAGGAGACACACAAGCGCTACGAACCTGCAGTGACATACAGATGCAGTCTAACTGCAATTAATGATTAAAATCAGGTTTCTTCATGTCGTCTAAAGTGTCAGCATCATGCATTATTAGTTTTTACTAATATAGAACAAAATAATTAAAGTGATAAAACATAGGCCCAGATGGTTTATTTCATAATGTTTAAATGTACCAGTAGGTGGCATCATTGTTTGAATGAGTGAGTCATTCATTCAACCGGTTCGTTCAAACGACTGATTCGTTCAGACATCTCTGAATGGGTTACTGAATCATTGATTCATTCGATTCGAGACACACAACACACTGCAAAAAAGGATTTTCTTCCTCAGTATTTTTGTCTTGTTTTTTAGTATAAATATCAAAGAATTCTTGAAATGACAAGTAAAATGACTTAAGATATTATGTCTTGTTTTCTGAAAAAATTACCCAAATTGTATTAGTTTTTGCTTAAAACAAGCAAAAAAATGTGCCAATGGGGCAAGAAAAATAATCTCATTCAGCCTTCGATTTAAGATTAAATATAGATTACATTCAGTGAATATAGTTTTAATAGAAATGCTATTGATATTTCTAAAAAATGAACAGTCAATGTCAGTTTACAAATGTTGAATTTATAAAAAGAAATAAAAAGCCCCAAGCCTGTATTTTGAACCTTTTCTTTTTTTCTTTTTCTTTTTTATAAGGTCCTTTTTAAACAATAATAGGGCCATATAAAATGTTCTTCTTAATTTTTCTGGTAATCAGTTGAAGGCATACAACATGAATTTAATTTATCCTAATCAAATGAAAAACCCTTTTATTTTTTGGCAAACAAAGTGCTGCACAGCAGAGGTTTACTGTTAAAATTAAATAGAAAACAAATGTGGTTATTCCTTAAAAAATAGAGATTTATTAATATTTATTATTATTAGTACTAGTAGTATTAAAAAAAACACCATCAGTCAACATTTCTGAGTCATAACAGAGGAAATGAATCACTGAATCACAACAGAGGAAATGAATCACTGAATCATTGTTCTGAACACACAAGGACCATTCATCAATGTGTCAGATGACTCTTTTAGGCAAACATCTGCCAGAATGATCACAAACCCTCTTCAGATACAAACACAATGCAGTTGTGATTCATAACTCAATAAAGGAGTTTAAGATTTACATCCTTGAGCCGAATCCTGGTGTAAAGCACTAACTCACTCCTCCAGCTCCTTCATTAATAATAAACTCAATAATAAAGCATCAATTAAGAGACTCATTAGTAAAATTTTAATTTTGTTTTAAATTACATATATAATTTAATTAAATGCTCATTTAATTTCTAATATTTTATTACATTTATTATTAATTTAAATCTTACATTTATTATTTAAATGAAATTTAATTTTTCATATTTTTATTTGTTTTTACACTGATTTACGTGCATATTTAATTTCTCATTTATTATTAAATTCAGATGCAATTTTAATTTCTAATAACCCACTTGCCATATACATATAATTACAGGTATTATTAAATTTAATTTTAAATTAATTAAATGCAAATTAAATATTTTAATTCTAATAATTTTTGAGTATTACAGCAATACAGAAATATTTTGAATGTGCAGTAAATATTAATTACATTTATTATGTTCTTAAATGCAAATTTTAATGTCCCCTTTTTAACTTTTTTTTATTATTGATTTAAAGCTTACATACATTATTTATTTAAAGTATATTTAATCTCTAATTATTTGTTATTACATTTATTGTTTAAATGCAAATTTTGTCAAATATTTTTCTTACAATAAACATTTTGAATCTACTTGCCATATGCATGCAAAAAAATAGAATAATAATAATAAAAAAATTATATAACAGTAATAATTTATTTTATATAATAACTTAAAAATATTATAAATTAAATTTGCATTTGAATTTAATAATAAATAGAAAAATTAAATATGCATTTAAATAAATGTAAAGACAAATAAAAATATTAGGAACAGTCGTGACCAAAACATGATCGCATATCAATATATCCACATGAAGATTAATTCAGCTCACTCCTCCAGCTCCTTCATTTGTAATAAACTCTGAGGAAGCATCAGTTAAGTGAGTAATTAGTGATCAGTGTTGACTGTAAACGAGGATCTGTAAGTGAGTGTCCGTCTGATGCATGTATGAGGCTGATGATGAACAAAGATGCTCTTCTTCACATACGCATCTGTGCTTCTAGAGGCTCATAGCAGAGCGGACGCGTGCCGACTCTTAAACACACACACACACACACACGCTAATGAAGCCCTGTGACGCTGAAGACTGATGAAGACGAGCCAGCGACATGTTTATGAGCATCACAGAACCAGCGAGATCACGCAGACTTCATAAACGCAGCCATTCATCACTGACCTTCGCTGACCACACGCCGCGTTTCAGACGTCACACACTCGCTCACTGTGTTTACTTCTGGACACAAACAGTGTTTGGGGTTTTTTCGACATGCACAGGACTGATAGATTCACAATGTTTCGTGCATGAATGAAAATACTGTCATAGTTTAAAATAATCGAGGCACGCTTTCCACACTTTTTCACTTAATGAACACAGTGCATGAAGAATGTTATCATGTTTATTCATATGCACACTGTAAAGAGTGAAAAGAGTTTCTGTCCGTATATAATGTGCCACGAAGCGGTGTTCTGCATTGAAAACACACTTTTGTTCTTACAACAATGAGATTATAGAGCAGGTTTTTCCTTGTGTATGTTTGTGTCATTAACTAGTTTCCATCTAAGTTGCGAATTTAATTTAAATTGTAATTTTTAAGTACATGTATTATGTTATTAAAATAATTTGATAAAATAATAGATTAATCTTCTATTTGTTTTGTACTTATTACATTTTAATATTGATTTAATCTTACATTTATTATTCATTCAAATGCTAATTTAATTTGTACTTTTTATTGTATTTTTTTTATTTATATGTAGATTTAATTCCTAGTTATCTATTGCATTTAAATGCTAATTGAATTTCTAATAATTTTATTTTAGTTATTGTTGTACATTGTGTTAAGGCTGTATTTTTTTTTACTTATAACATTTATTATATATTAAAATCTTTATTTAAATGCTAATTTATTTTGTGTTTTTTATTTGTTTTTAAATGCATTTTCATGCATATTTAATTTCTAATTATTTATTACATTTAAAATGTTTTAATGTATTTTTGTACTTATTATATATTAAATATTTTTTTACATTTACTTAAATGCATTTAATTTCCAATTATTAGTTATTATAATTAAATGCAAATTTAATTTCTAATAATTGTACTTTTTAAAGTTATTATTGCATAAATTATTACTGTACTATTGCATAAATTAATGTATTTTTCTTCTTGCAATAAACATTTTTAATCTGCTTACCATGTGCACGCCAAAAAAACAAACCAAAAGGTCATAACCAGAAACACTGTGCATGCATGTTCAAAAATAGATACATGTAGGCAAAAGTCACAAATCTGGAAGTGACTCGCACTAAATAAACTGTAAGTGATCTCAGCATGAACAATGCATCGGTCTGTGACTAGTAATTATGGTAATTTTGTAAGACATGTTTGACCACATCGCAGCTGATTATCGATCTTCAGTTCACAGATGTGATTCCGCCAGGCCTGATCTCTCTCTCTCTCACACACACACACACACACACATGAATGAATCAAGAGGCAATGAATCAATCAAATCAATAATCGATCATCTCTCACCGAATCTCAGCACGTGCGGCATCCCGCTCGAACCGGCGACGAACATCATCACCGTCAGTCTGATCACGAGCCCCGGTAACACCACCATCATCATCATCCTCTTCATCATCATCCGCGGCTTCACGAACACGGCTGACGCGTCCGCGCGCGTCACGGCATGACCGTCCGCGGTCCGCGCGCGTCTCTCCGGTTCACGGATGCGTGTGTGAATCCGCGATACTGCACTGCACCGGATCTAACGGAGAATCACGGAGACTGCATGCGAGTCTGTGCGCGGGCGGGGGGCGTTCATTCAGACGAGCGCGTCACGCACCACGCGGAATACCGCCGCGCTAAACGCAAGTGCCAACAAGTAGTCGTTTGGGGCACGTTACCGTGGTGCTGCCGTGATGTAGCTCGGAAATATTCTGTTAAGAACCGTGCAGATTCCGTTCTAGCATCGAGTTCAGCTGTGATTCAGCACCACGGACAGAGACGCACCGCTCTGTTTTATTCATCCTCATCTTTATTCATTTATCATCACATGACCTCTGCGTTCTGTTTTCACGATTTGTTTCGTGTGATGTCATTAGAATGACGCCATGAATGCATGAACGACGTCATCATATTTATTCATATGCACACTGTAAAGAGTGAAACTGTGCAGTTTTTACCATTAGAAACTCTTTCTGTCTATATATAACATGTCTTTACTGGCCACAGAGCTGTATTTTGCATTGAAAATACACTTTTGTTCTTAGAACAATAGGATTATAGAGCAGATTTTTCCTTGTGTATATTTGTGTGATTTTGCAGTAATGCCAAGTTTTAAATTTTTTATTTATTGATGTTCTTTTTATGGGATTTAAAATTGGTTATTAGATGTACTTCACTGACGTGAAAAATCAGAAACATTAACAGTAGTCTTTATTTTCAGTCAGAAAGCAAAATTGTTTAAGAAATATTCTCCTCATTAATTGGAATGCATGTGAAAATGTACTTATAATTTCTGTTTTCGTCCATTTTTCATCCATGTGTGCCTTTCTGTGGATGTTGAAGCAATAAAAAGGCACATTTTCTCTTTGGATTTTGAAGTGAAACATGACATTTCCACATAAGATTCAGCGGTTCACTAGAATCATCTCAAGGTTTGTCCCGCAGAAGTGTGATGAGGACGTGTTCAGTGTTTTACACTCAGCGCTGGAGACAGAGAGACTGAAAGAGGCCTTTGATTCACTGAGACACGCCGAGATCACACACACACACACACACACACACACACACACAGACGGAAGGGTTTCTCCAGGGTTCTGGATATAGTGAGTGAGACTGAGGTAAAGCTAAAATGATCTGCGAGGGGCTCAAACACACACACACACACTGATCTGCGGGAGGTCCCTGAGGGATTGACAGTGTGAAGATGCAGATGATGAAGTTTGTCACTCACATTACTGCAAACACACACACACGAATGCTGCTGTAAACAGAGAAATTGACTGTCTGAGACGCTTGCCATCTGTGGCATTACCATAATTATGGAAATAGGCAGAGAGGGTGTTATGGACCGACTGAACGGAATAACATCCACACACACGTCTACACCTCCATATGTGTATTAAAGGCACAACATGTAAGATTTTCGTGATAAAATATCAAAAAACTACTTGCACAGTGTGATATATTTCATGCAGTTATCCCAAAAGTTCCCAAAAGCTCTCACGTGAATTATTTCATTATAAACAACAAAGTGCAGATGTATGTATGATGTAAGAGATTCATTCATCAAACCATGTATAGACAGCTTTACTGATTACAAGGTTTACAGTGAATTTATAACAGCTAAGGGGGTTTCTCTGTAGAATTCATTCGCTGTTTAAATAACTGTGGAAGGTTCAGGTAATAAAAAAAATATATATATATTAATTCATCCGTGAGCATCCTCTTCCATCCTCCGCCTTTGTGAAATGCGACCTCTAGTGGTGAAAACTTACATATTGTGCCTTTAAACATTAGTAGGATGATTTTGCGGTGACTCTTTCTGCGGGTCACTTCAGTACACCAGTAGGTGGCGACAAATGACCAATGGTGACGAACCTTTATGAGTGATTCACTGAATCATTCATTCGAGTGATTCATTTCTGATAGAAATGACTTAATTTGTAAATAATTCATTGAATGATTCATTCAACCAATTCATTGAGCTACATTGTTTCATTTCACAGTCTTAATGGATGAGTCATTGAATCATTCATTCAACTGATTAGTTTAGCTGTATTGATTCATTTAGGAATGATACAAATGACTGTCTTTATTAATTAGTCATTGAATCGTTCAAACAACTGATTCATTCAGCTACACCGATTAATTTTGGAACAATACAAAGACTTTTTTTATAGATGAGTCATTGAATTATTAATTTAACTGTTTTGTTCACTAACACGGATTCACAGAGTCACTCGTTCTGGTTTCTAATGTCACCACCCGAACAAAATGCTTTCTTTTATAGCTCAAGCATCTTACTTTCTAAATTATGTTTGATTCAAGCATCAGCTTCGTCTCAGCTGATATGTTGCTTCAGAAAAGATAAAATAGGCACAGATGAGTCGATAGTTGTCACATAGCACGAGTACAGAGCTAAGAATTAATGCAGATTATTTGCTTGGAAAAAAATTTAATGAAAAATGTTTGAGTTCATATTGAGATCTCTGACTTTTTGTCTCGGCAAGGAGACTTCAGCGACAGTCTACATTGGATTAATTTGCAATGGCTGTGCCGACTTGAAGAAATAATTGAGATATTAACGAGATCTGTGGTGTGACTTGCGTTCCCGTGGGATTTCTCTCGACTTCTTCACTGTCATGCTCTTCTTCTCACTGTTTCTCGGTGTGATGACAGTGATGCGGATGCCATGGTAACAGGACACTAATGCGGTGCGAGCGAGAGAATGACACACAAACACCGTTCCCAGCGCGTCTGTGCTTTAACGAAGCTCTCGTTAGAGCCCTGCTCTATCTATTTACACACTGTAACAAGAGCAAACGCAGCAGAAAGACTGCATACGCCATACACTGCAATACATCAGCAAACATACTCTAAAATGCATAAAATTACACAAATATTGGGTAAAGTAGTCCATTTTTATAGTGCAAATACATTTATAATCAACATTTCTCTCAGCTTCCTAATGCATTGCCTTCTACATTAAAGATATATATGATATTGGCTTAGAATTCAACCAAAATGTTGCTGTTTTCAATCATCAGGAGTGTCTTAAAATGCTGTCTAGGTAGGTTTTGGCACAGATCTAGTATCCGACACCTGAGTGCACCACCAGATGTGAACATCTCAGACTTCTGTTCTCTGGAGGAAATGATTCATTTAACACCAAAAAACAGCCACAGCGCTCTGATCGCACACCTGCGCCACCGAGAGCGAGCGCAAGACCAGAAAACAGACGAGTTTTAGTTCCATAATTCACCAATTAAGAGCTTCAGTTCTGCTTTTAGCGTCAAACAACTGGGATCTGACTGAATTAAATATGCATCAAACTGCATTTCTCTAGCAGCGGTCATGAAGATTTGAGTAGATTGTACAGATGAGAAAAATACATGAAGAAAGTCAACATCAAAGTGGCAAAAAAATTAAAATAAATCACTGATCTGCTCAATATCTTGATCGTTTCTTCCATGGCAGCAGAAACGTAGTATTAAACTCATAACTGGGAGAGATGAACTTGCGATTGCGGTAAAAGTGAGATTGTGAGATAATTGTGAGATAAAAAAAAAATTGCAATTACTTTTTAAGTGTTGTATTCCGTGGCAAAAATGGGCGTCCATAGATTTTCCTGCTTTAAAAAAAAAGTTATAATGGTTTTCGTTACAAATACCATTAAAAACATTAAAAACTATCAACTGTTAACCATTAAAACCATTACTTTCCAGTAGCAGTTTTGCCAAATTTACAGTAATCCTGCAGAATTTGGCTGTTTGTAAACTGTTGCCTCAAGTTGATTTTTTCCCCTTTGTGGTATTATTCCATGTTTTATGGATGATAAAACTATGCTAGAGTTTTGAGGGAGCTTATTTATGAAAACAGACCATTTATAATTTCTAGTGATTTCTAGCTGAAATTCTTTAGAAAGCATAACAGTGACTGCAAAAAAAATATTTAAGGTATTAAAGTGGCATATGTTGAGTTCTGATGTGGTATATTTTTGATCGGCTTTTGGGCACGTTTTGTTACACAGACCTGGCAACCCTGTCCAGTAGTGTGTTTTGGGCCGTATTTCATTAGGATTTAGTGATTTTAGCATGTATAACAACAGAAGGCAACAAATTACCAGTAGAGACCCTCAAGGAACCATTACGATTCCCATTAAAACCATTAGAAATACTATGGGGATTGTTTTCCAGCAGGTTTCTATTGTCACTTTTTCTTTCACAGCTCTTCATTTCTTAGTTATTTATGGCTTTCTGTATTTATCCATTGCTAGATAAAAACTTGTTTTGATCCATATTGAATTCAGTCAGATCAGTGGTCATGACTCTTGGATGAGAAAACTACAGATACTCAACATCAAAGTGCCAAAAGCAATCACGGATTTCTTTAATATCTCTCTTCTTTCTCCTGTGGCAACAGGAACCGACAGTTCAATAAATAGTTACATTATTGATGACGATAATCAGAGTAAACAGTTCTTCAGCGAACGTAGGTCATTAGCTTCAGTGTTGAATCTAAACTGAACTCATGGCCTAGTACAGATGAGCTACAGGACCTCAGTGAACACACCCTAGCGATTTATTCAGTAACTGAGATCTGCGTTAAGTCGTTCGAGCTCTGAAAGGGCAACCTCTGAGCAGTGAAGCGTTCCTGCGGGAGCACCATGTCGAGAGTGAGAACGATCAGAACAGCTTGGACGGCAAACCGCTAACAGCTTGTTAGCAAAGCGAGTTGGCAGCGAGCGCGACTGAGGCGCTTCACAAACCCTCTGTATTCGTTTCTCAGTCTTGAAGGGGTCATGAACTGCCATTGTTTTTTATTTTGTACTGTTCTCTGAGGTCCACTTATAATGTTATCAAGATCAAATGTTACCAAACATCAAAAAACATCATAGTTTAGAAGTAACAGGCTATTTTCTGTGCTGTTTTTAACTCCTCATCAGAATTCTCTGTTTGAAGGCGTGGAGGCTTGTAGACCCAGAAGTAAACGCCCACTGCTGTGATTGGCTAATAGTTGCGTATGATTGACAGCCTACATTCCTTACAGATGAACACTGCAGTCATTTAGGTTAAAATTGCATGAATAGGCTACTCGGTACATATCAAATGACTGAGCAAAGCAATAGTGATCACATAATAAAAACAGTGACTCACACTTGTGTCGCATCCAGTAAAGTTGCACAGCATCGTCTCTTAGTTTCACTCTTTCTGAAAATCCTTGTTTATAAATGAATCTACGGTAAAATGAAGTGAACAAAGGACAGAGTTCTTATTGATGCGGTCTGGATCTTCGTTAAAAAATATAGTTCATCCACTCTTTCCTAACGTTGGGATCAGAAGGAAGGTTTTTCTACAACTTGGTGCTGAAGAGCATCGTCTTGTCTTCAGAGCATTTTTTTTGTTTGGTTTCTGCGTAGACCTGCGTGTTCGCCTCTCGTTATTTACACTACATGCACAAATTGGTGGGCGGGGCTAAACTGGCAGTGATGTAGAATAAGTAATGTAAACAGTGTGATGTAGAATCGGTGGGCGGGGCTTAACAGGCAGCGACATATAATCGGTGGGCGGGGGAAAACAGGCAGCGACATAGAATTGATGGGCGTGGCTTAACAAGCAGCGACGTAGAATCGCTGGGCGGGGCTAAACAGTCAGCAACGTAGAATCGCTGGGCGGGGCTAAACAGTCAGCAACGTAGAATCGGTGGGCGTGGGCGACGTAGAATCGCTGGCCGGGGCTTAACAAGCAGCAACGTAGAATCGCTGGACGGGGCTAAACAGTCAGCGACGTAGAATCGGTGGGCGGGGCTAAACAGGCAGCGAGGTAGAATCGCTGGGCGGGGCTAAACAGGCAGCGAGGTAGAATCGCTGGGCGGGGCTAAACAGGCAGCGACGTATAATCGCTGGCCGGGGCTTAACAGGCAGCGACGTAGAATCGCTGGGCGGGGCTTAACAGTGATGTAAAAGCAGCTTTGATCATCTTCTGTGGAGGCGGGGTTTATCCACACTATTACATCATAGAGTAGAACATTCCACAAGCTGTGGTTTTGGCAGACTGCCTTCAATATAAGCTGTTTTTAGACTAACGACAAAGTTTTGAGTTCTGAAGCGTACCGGATGTTTTATAGAACAATCACCTCTTATATGTCAAACTATCAAGGGAATTTTGATTCCATGATCCCTTTAAGGACGCCTGAATGTGTTTACAAGCTCATTTCTGAGTCTCATCAGCGAGACGCCACAGAAAAGGCGCAAAATAATAAAATGCATGCCAGAACAATCAGAGTTCTTAATGTAAAGTGCGCACTTGCGCTTCTTCCCACTCTCATGTTACACGACTTAATGAAAATGCCATATCTGCAGTGCTCACACACTCAAAACCACAGAGAAAAGCTCCCTGAGGGCTTATTGCAGTAATTACGATTCTCATAAACCCTTTTGTGAGAGAAAAGCTCCCCACATTTATCTGAAGCCCAGAACGGAGGAGAATTTCGCGGCGAGGATTAATTATCAGGAGTGAGTACCTTCATTCACTCGGGGAAGTTTCAAAGATGTCAGACCAGCTCTGAGAAAACTGGAAGAAATGACACTAACTTGAACACAAAACAGTGATCTGAAATTAGCGAGCTGTGGTCTATAATTAGATTCACATTTATGTTTATTGATCTGGCAGATGCTTCGTTCACACAAACACACCGTCAGAGCCGAGGAAATACACTGCACTTGTTTTCATCAACTAAAAGTTTACTTGTTTTTAGAAAACAACCTTGCTAGTGACCATTCACACTTTTAATGTAATGTAGGCCTAATGGATGGAAGTGTGGAGCTCGTCATTATTCTACAATGATTTAAATCAAATATTTATTGGAAAATATACCATTACAATAGTCCCCCAGTTACTGCTATCATAAAATTACACTTAAATGTAGATTTAAAGTTCTACAAAAGGCACATTTAATGGCCAACAACAAATATTTTAGCAAAATGCATATTATACTCAGAATTATTGCTCTACTATTCTAAACAGTTAAGAGAGGAGAAATATATTGGTCACAGATTATTGGTCATTTTTAAACAATAAAATTATAGTGCATCCACTAGTAATTATATTTACAAAACTTTTCATTTTTATTGATTTATTAGGAAAGTTTATAATAATGATATATGTGTGTGTACTGTTTATATATAAAAAGACACAAATGCATGTATATTTTTTTAAATATTTACATGTAAATATATTTATATTCATATATATTATTTATATTATATATAAATATTTTATATATATAATTCTAATATATTCTTAAGTATATAACTGCATGCAACTATAACTTTTACATTTATTCATTTTTTTCATAAATTTATTCATTTTTTCTTGCAATTTAGTTGACAGTCTCAAATCAAAGACTACAAACATGGTTTGTTCGTCGTGATTTTCTGATCAATTTAACACCGTTCCACCTTCACAAGGGACACAGTTCCTGTTTCTCTGAGCTACAGACGGCTCAAGGACAGGCGTGTGCTGTGTGTGTGTTATGAGGAGTGTGTATGAATGCAGAGGTGAGATAATAACTGAGGAAGAGGAGCTCAGAACACAGCAGGAGGAAGAAACACCGGCTCACGGTGACCTGCTTAACACACAGCAACACTATCAGCCTCTCGCTGTAAGCGCTCGCAATTCATACTGACACCAGCGTATCATTCATTACTGAGAGAGAGAGAATATCTGAATATAAAGACACTCGTGCTGTGACTGTGTAAGTCATCGATAAGACAAGAAAAGAAGAAAGGGGCACTGTGAATTAGATCAGACACTCAGAAGCACTGCAGCTCAAATACAAGTATGCAGTACGTCATGCACAGAGCAAATCTTCTGTTTGAACTGCGTCCCACAATGCACTGCACTCCACCTGACCTTCCACTTACAGTCTGATGCATGAGCTGGATGTCTTAATACAATACTGCACTCAAAACCTGAATTAAAAATTCAAAAATTATTATTATTATTTTTTTTTATTTTTTTTGGACATACAAATGAAATACATTATAATAAGCTCATGCATACTAATAATTGATATGCTTTTGAAATGTTTCCAAAATGTTGAAATGTCCAGTTTTCTTGTCATGGTTATAATGAAGTTATCAAACGGTTTCAAAAATGTCTTTTTACAATTTTCTACTAACTTTATTTTTACCCGAAGCATAATGTTATTTGAACATTTTTTTTTTTTTATATTCTAAGAATGTTAAAATACCAGGGAACAAATTGAACATTGTTTTAAAATATTTCTAAAATACTAAAACATAGTTTTTTGTTGTTGTTTTTTTTTTTGGTCAAGATTATAACATTATTCAAAGGTTACAAAAAAGTTTCTAACATCGCTCTATATTCCTTTTTTTTCACCCAAAATGTTACATTTTATTTTAAGATTCATTATTTGAACATTTATTTTTAACATTCTAAGAACTTTAAAGTGTTTAGTTTCTCTTGTGGTAATTATAATGTTATTTAAAGGTTAAAAAAATGTGTTTCTTACAATGTTCTACCAACTTTATTTCTACCTTGCTGTTCTGAGAGGAAAAGTCAGAATTGTGAGGGGAAAAATAAGAAGAAAGTCAGAATTCATTTTAATTTGTCTCGCAATCCTGACTTTTCTGACAATTTTATATATATTTATATATCTTAACACAGTTCTTTACAAGACTTTATAGAGAAACTGTGAGCTACTAATTTTTTCCTTTTTATTTTTATATTTTCTGTTTTACAACTTAATTTTAAGTTTTAGTAATTTTGTGTTTTTGTTGCTTTATTAGTTTTTACTTTTTTAAATGTCATGACAGTTTATTTTTGTTATTTTAGTTCAAGTTAAACTAAGTGCAAATGCAAAATGTTTTTTTATTTTTTTTATTTAAATATTATTTCAAGTAAATACAACTTTTTCTGGATTTGGTTTTAGTTTACTATAATAACCCTGATGTGCACTAAGTATGTGTCCGATGGTAATTTAATTGAGTCTGTTTTACATTGATTTTGCGTGTTTGGCAGTCAGCAGCTGATTATAGCAGCAGTGTTTTAGTAGCTGGTGGTGAATGTGTGAGTCTGAATCGTTGAGAGAATGCAGTGTATATGATACGAGGACGTGGCGCCGCTGATGGCACAGACTCTAATTATTTGGCCCTTGAAGAGCGTGACTCCATTTCATTGGCAGCGATGGCCCTGTGCTGTCATTCATTAGTGTTAAAATGTGCCTGTGCCCACAGTGGAGCTGATACATCACACACACACACACTCGCTCAGACCTTGACTCCAGGACAGAGATGACAAGCAGACCTACAGTCATTCATCATCCTGCGCTCCATTCGTTTATCTGTATCTCTCGCTCTGTAAAGCTGCTGACTTTGAATATTCAGCTCTATATGTGCTATTTTTCTCCACACTCACACACACACACACACATACACGCATGATCACACACACACAATGCAAATGAAGACACGCAAAACTGGTGCATACTGCATGAAAATCTCATCTGCAGAGGAAACACTGTGACCTCCTGACCTCTAACCAAAGGTCAAAGGACTCTCTGTCCACACACTGAATGCAATATTAGTGCACTGCTTACAGCATGTTCTCAAGTACATACTGTGCACTACTTTTTTTGGAAGTAATATGCGATGCAGTATACAACAATAAGCACTGCACTGCAAAAAAATTCTTGAATCGATATTAATTTATTTTGCAAGTAAAATGACTAAAGATATTATGTCTTGTTTTCTGAAAAAAGAATCACAATTTTGTTAGTTTCTGCTTAAAACAATCAAAAATATCTGCCAGTGGGGCAAGAAAATTATCTTCTTTTGCCTTTGGATTAAGATTATTTTTCTTATTTTTACCAAAAACTAACAAAATTTTCATAATTTTTTCAGAGAACAAGACATAATATCTTAAGTCATTTTACTTGTCAAGTAAATGCATCTTGATTCAAGAATGTTTAGATATTTATACTAGAAAACAAGACAAAAATACGTAAGAAAATAATTTTTTGGTGTGTGACAAGCAGCATCTGGTTATCATTCAAGAAATATGGCTAATGGCTATATAATTTTTTTAGGAACAGTTTATATCTCTAAATTCTGAGTTTGTTTCTTGCAATTCTGAGTTTATGTCTCGCAATTCCGAGTTTATGTCTCGCAATTCCGAGTTTATGTCTCGCAATTCCGAGTTTATGTCTCGCAATTCCGAGTTTATATCTCACAATTCCGAGTTTATATCTCACAATTCCGAGTTTATGTCTCGCAATTCCGAGTTTATGTCTCGCAATTCCGAATTTATGTCTCGCAATTCCGAGTTTATATCTCACAATTCCGAGTTTATGTCTCGCAATTCCGAGTTTATGTCTCGCAATTCCGAGTTTATGTCTCACAATTCCGAGTTTATGTCTCGCAATTCCGAGTTTATGTCTCGCAATTCCGAGTTTATGTCTCGCAATTCCGAGTTTATGTCTCGCAATTCCGAGTTTATGTCTCGCAATTCCGAGTTTATGTCTCGCAATTCCGAGTTTATATCTCACAATTCCGAGTTTATATCTCACAATTCCGAGTTTATGTCTCGCAATTCCGAGTTTATGTCTCGCAATTCCGAGTTTATATCTCACAATTCCGAGTTTATGTCTCGCAATTCCGAGTTTATGTCTCGCAATTCCGAGTTTATGTCTCGCAATTCCGAGTTTATATCTCGCAATTCCGAGTTTATGTCTCGCAATTCCGAGTTTATATCTCACAATCCCGAGTTTGTCTCACAATTCCGAGTTTGTCTCGCAATTCCGAGTTTATGTCTCGCAATTCCGAGTTTATGTCTCGCAATTCCGAGTTTATGTCTCGCAATTCCGAGTTTATGTCTCGCAATTCTGAGTTTATATCGCAGTTCTGAGTTTATATCTCACAATTCTGAGTTTGTCTCGCAATTCTGAGTTTATATCGCAATTCTGAATTTATATCGCACATCTGAGTTTATAGTCTAACAATTCAAAGTCAAAGTCTGCTTTATCATCAATGTACAGCACATACAGAGAATTGAAATTGCATTACTATCAGACCCTTGGTGCATGCAGATAACACTTAGCACTAATGGTAGAGTGTAAAAATACAAATAAATACAAATTAAAATATAATATAAAATACAACTATACATATAAACAATAAGGATATGCAAAAAAGTTTCTAAGTTTATAGCTTGCCATTTTTTTATCTTGTAATTGACTTTTTTCGCTGTTTGAAATGGCGTTGATTACTCCAGATTTATTCACATTAGAACGGAGTTAAGAACAAATTCATGCCTGTACGTTGTGAATTAGATGGAAATTTACAGGAGTTCTCCTGTGCATGCAAATCTGAATAATCTACCCAAATATTAGTGAACGAGAGGCTCTGTCTTTCTCACATCTGATCAAAAGAATTAGTCTAGAGCAACACTGACAGATGATAAATCAGTCCTGAATTTATTTCCAATTAAATTCCAATTGAATTGCAGTTGGGGGATTGAGAGAAACCCTGAAATAGATAATTTCTCTCGCATACTAAAGGAAATATTCTATTTTATTGAGTGGTGCTTTTACGGATCTGTTTGTTTTATCCATTATAATGACCATCTCTCTCTCTGGCCAACACAAACCTGCCGTGTTTCTGAATCATTAAGACAGACAGAGACAGAAAGACAGTTGGTGGTTCTTGCAGGTGTTCCTCCACTCAACATCCATTTCACATCTTGACAAGCAATCAATCAAATCTGGCCGCCGGAACCCTGTGACGAGGCTCCACAAATGGACAGCTGTTACCACGGAAACCCCGGCAGCGCGACACCCAATCAGAGTGAGAAAACCACGATCTGTGTGCAGGAGAGATAGTGCTGCGGCTTCCTTCACCACAGATCATCTGTGCATTTATGGCACATCGATAATTCATACAAATACAGAAAATCCTGTCATCGTTTACTCGCGCTCAGGAGTTTACAGTGACCACAAACGTCAAGCTGAAATAAAGACGTGATGTCAAGTGATTTAAAAGCCCACTCAACAAGTCCACTCACTGTTGAACCCTGTGATGGAGAAATCGGAGAATAATGACTCAAATCACATCTGTTCCTAACATACAACTGTTACTTAGTGCATTACAATAATGAAGTACTCCATGAAAAAGTAACTAATTGCGTTAGCTGCTTAGTTTCTTTTTATGGTAAGTAAATAACAAAAAACCCAAATGTTATATTTTAGCGATTTGAACACTGTAAACTGTTTCTGTGCTAACATTTTGAGAACAATGTTAAAGACTAGCCCAGCTAACAAAATGTGCTTGAAGAACTTTTTGCAAAAAAAAAAAAAAAAAAAGGTTATATAAACGTTTCAATGTAACATTAATTGGAATGTTCCATTTTATTATTTTGAAACATTATCGAATGTTACATTTGAATGTTCTGAAGCAAGTATTAACATTTAAAAAACATTCCAAAAATGTTCAATGAACAATGTAGAAATAATTTTTTGAGAACACTGAACTTAAATGTTCAGCCCAGCTAACAAAAATGTTCTAAAAATATCTTGCTAACATTCCCATCAAGTTTTGAAGATGTTATTTCTGAATTTCAGTTTGTTTAATAAGCAAGGTTTTTCTTGGTTATGTGAATGTTAAAGACGAGTTAATTTTGAGAGAGCCTTCCCAGAACGTTCTGTTAGCTGGTGATTTTTCCCTTTTTAGGCTCATTAGATGTAAAAGTGCAGCTTGAACATCCTGCTAAACATCTGCTTTGTGCTCCTACAACACCGCGAGGGTGAGTAAACGATGACAGAGCGTGATATGAATTATTACGCAGTTGAAGCAGAGGATGGACAGAACTGCTGTAAACAGTGCTCGAGATGCCGGATGGGGTTTGGTGGATCCTATAATTAGATGAAGTATTTTCCTCGTTGTCATTCTAATGACAGCTTTCCCGTGGAGAGGCTAATTACCAGAAGTGTGTTCTCAGCAGAAGCGGATCTGTTGAAACCGTCGGCAGGCGCTGTGCTCATTGATTTATATTCACTCCTGGTCTTAACGAAGGCGAGGGATCCCAGGTTTACACTGAGCAGATGCTTTTATCGCAAGCAACTTCTCTCTGGTGATGCTTGTGTATTAAAGGCACAGTCCACCACAAAAATAAAAATAAAAAAAAAAACACAAAAGATGATGTTAAGCTGAATGTTAGTGCTGCTCTGTTCCATTGATTGAAACCAGAGGCTGTCAACATCCGAAAGAACAACGAAAAAAGTGTCATAGATGTACCATAAAACTCATAGAAGTAAATTATTAACACGTTTACATTTCTGAGTAAGATTTGTGCTTATATGCTGCAAATTATTAAGTTTGATTCCATGAGAAATTTCTTTAGAAATCGTCATAATTATGCAAGCTTGTAAGCTTGTTTCCGCCATGGAATGAAAATATAAAAATGCAACCTTTTTAGCTCATAGTTCTGAGAATTTTTCTCTCCATTGTGAGTTTATATCTCGCAATTCACAGTTTCTATAAGAAAACAGCATTTTCTTAAAAAAAGAGAGTGTGTGTGTGTGTGTGTGTGTGTGTGTGTGTGTGTGTGTGTGTGTGTGTGTACCTACTTAACCATATTTTGGGGACAAATTTGTATTTGTAAAATCTCCAAAAACCTCCCTTTGGGGACGTCCTCATTTGTAAAACTACGTTTTTTTTTTTTTTTTTTTTTTTTTTTATTGTACAAATGCAGAAAGTTTCCTGTAAGGGTTAGGTGTAGGGCAATAGCACATACAGTTTGTACAGTATAATAACCATTATGCCTATGGAATGTCCCCATTTAGATAGCTAAGTAAATGTGTGTGTGTGTGTGTGTGTGTGTGTGTGTGTGTGTGTGTGTGTGTGTGTTTAATTAGCCTATAACTGCGCAGAAGAGCCTCTGTCTTCATCTATAACTCTCTCTCACACACAGAGTATCAGAGCGAATGAAAGAGATGTAGTGGCGCCCTCTAGTGACCCGTTTGTATTACCACGTTTTACATAATTATACATACATATTATATTATAACTGATTATAATGAAACTGGTCTAAATGTGCGGAAAGACAGCAGAGAGTCACACAGGTGTGGTTGGTTTCACGTTTCTAACCAAAAGTCCTCACAAATACATTAAAAACGGCAAGAACAATCCTTAGTAAAACCAACAAAGATCATAAATATATAAATAGTATAGAAATAGTATAGTATTTCTTTAACAAGTAGAATTCAGGTTTATTGTATTATTTGTTTTTAATGATATTCAATAAAAAATAATTTAATACTAGTTTCATTGTTACTATCTATCTATCTATCTGTCTGTCTATCTATCTATCTATCTATCTATCTATCTATCTATCTATCTATCTATATATATAAAATAGAGCCTCAACAGGGTGTGGGATTATTTTGCACAATTTTAAATGACCCGGAGTAATTTCTACACACACACACACATCTTAATTATATCAGGTGATGATGGTGAATTAAAGGTGAATAATAGGAGAGAGCGGGGCACAATGTAACACTTTTTGCCTTTCTCAGTTTATGTAAATCCACATGGGGTCCAGAGTGTAATTCTTTTTTTAATTATTATTTTTTTTATCAACAGTAATTTCATACTTATCTAGTACAAATATGTTGCTTTGTTTCATGATTACAGTATATACATTTTTCTTAATTTTCCCTCAAAACTTGGAAGTGAAATGTGACAACATGCTCCGCAGGTGGGTACATTGTAACATGACTGTATGACAGCTTAAAATGTTATCTGATCTCATTTAAAAATATACAAGACAAAATAAAATATTTTGTCAATAACATAAAATAATTATTTATTTCAAAGAAAATAATGACTTTTTTTAAGAATGAAAAATAGTATACGTAGTAACGTAGCTAATAATAAAATAAAAAATCTTGCATTAAAATTATTTTAATTGTATTAAAACCAGACCAAATATCTTAATAATCAAACTCTGCATTATAATAATCATTCATTTTAGTTATAGTATAGGGATCCCAGAACAATTAAAAACAAAAACATCCAAAACAAATCTTTAAATAATATTTTAAATATTTATTAAATTATTAAATAATGATTAAATATATAATAATTAAAAAAAAGTTTTAATTCATAGATAACGATGATATTTTAAATTGAACTTTTACAATAATAAGAGAATAGTGAAAAAATGCCCCCCTCCTAAAGAGGTCAATACATAATTATACTGTAATACAGATTATGTCATGCTGAATCATTAAAGTTTAGAAACAAAAGAATTTACAGAAATGAGATTTGAATGTGTGTTGGGTGTGTTTCCCCGCGCGGCCGCTGGATGGCGCCACTGCTCTGCTTCACACTCATCATCATTCATAAGCCCTGAACAGAGAGACTTTTCTGATCAGAAACGTCTGAGAATGAGTTAAAATCACTGATCTGTGAATATTTGTGCCTCTGCTGGCCTTTGTATCCACCAGCAGCCTTCATCCGTGTCTTATGAGGAAGAGTTTCTTCTTTTAAGGTGTTTTTTCAGTCTGTGCTTGTCTCTCTGTTAATGAGTCTCCTGTATGCAGCTCCGCATCACCAATCATCCAGAGCTCAAACAGGAAATGGCTGTGTGCCGTGACTTCCTGCGGCGCATGCCCTGTGATGACCTCCTGATAAACACACTCTCTCTCTCTCTCTCTCTCTCTCACACACACACACACACACACACACACTCTCTCTCTCTCTCTCACACACACACACTCTCTCTCTCTCTGACACACACACACACACACACTCTTTTTCTCTCTCTGACACAAACACACATTCACTCTCTCTCACACACACACACACACTCTCTCTCAGACACACACACACACACACACTCCCTCTCTCTCTCTGACACACACACACTTATACACTCTCTCTCTGACACATACACATAATAATTTTAATCAAAAAAAAGTATTTACCCAGAACATTTTAAGGTTTACTAATTTCTAACAACTAAAAGAAATATATCTGGTATATGGTTCTGGGCCTTTCTTATACTCAAAGCAATACAACACATTTCACAATACAACTTTAATTTGTTACGTCCCTTTTCAGTTTTACTCAAAGCACAACACATTTCAATTTAAAGTTTCAACAAAGAAGAATAATACAGAATACATGATACGTAATAGCAATGAAAATTATATTTTCTAGTATAAATGACAATATATCATATGTAATATACAATATATATATATATATATATATATATATATATATATATATATATATATATATATATATATATATATATATATGTATATATATTTTAATCATTGTAATTTATTAAAAAATAAATAACCTTATTTCATCAATTATTTAATATATTTTATTTATTTATTTTTATTGCGTTTTGTGATTCATGCTATTCATTTTGAAAACAATAAGGATTTAACAAAAAAGTTTTTGGCTAGAGATGCAAACGAATCCCTAGCTTGAAGAAAAACACACACACTTTAGTAATATATACTCATACAAAAACACACATGTAGGATGAGCCCGTGCCACAAGTGATCCAGAAAACACCCTGAACTCCACCCACATTCTCCAAACATCCAATCACACGGCCCCAGTGCTGTGATTGACAGCACCTCCAGATTCTGAAATTAACCAATCACAAACTACAGAGATGAGGAACACATTAACAGCTGCACATCTCATCAAACACATCACAACATCTCTGATCCTTCGTGTTATATGTGCTTCATAACAGCGAATCTGAGCCGTCTGTCTCCAGAGCTCAAGCCCACATTAAAGAGCCACGAAGAGAACCCGACACTGTAAGGGAGCTTTTGTAAATGTATATTGCATTAAAGACGTTCAGTACAGAGTTTTATAGCCGTAAATCTGAAGCTCTCAGATTTTTTTTCCTGGTTTTACTTAAACTGTGCTTCTTCAGATCTTTGGAGAGAACAAATCCAGCTTTTCATATCAGTAACATTCACATCAGCTTTCTGTCTGCCAGATCGGCCTCGATGCTGAGTTTCTGCACGGCTCTCCTTTCGCTCTCAGAGCTGATGAAATCCAGCACACGAGGAACGGGACGCTCGGTTTTTGCACAAATCTCTCTCTCTCTGGTGCGCGGTCCGGTCAGCAGTTAACACATTGATGGTCAGTGTGTGTTGCCATGGTAACAGTGAGATCTGCAGCCTGAGCAACATCATTTTGAGCATCACAGACCCCCGGTGGTGATGCTGTCGAGTGACCGGGGCTAGTTGTCACACTTAAAAATAGATAAATAAATAAAGAGATTGAGGTTTGAAGATCAGTACAGATAGAAACTTTAATGTCTTGATTACCAAAAAAAAAAAAATGTAATGAATTTTTTTCAATTGGGGAAGTTGTCACAACACAAGGGGTAAATTGTCACAGTGGGAGTCTGCAGTTACAGAGTGTACAAAATTCTGCTAAAATTCCCATTAAGATTCTGAACATCTCAACATTCAGTTTTTAATGGTTTAAAAACATTTTCTTCTTGTTCCTGTGAACGTCAGAGACTTAAGTTATTAGCCAAACATTATTAATTATGGTGTTCTCTGAACATTCTGAAACAAGTAATAATGTTTAAAAACTGTTAGATGAACATCCAACTAAACCATTTTTAAAAATGTCAATGAATGATGCATAAATAACGTTCAAAGGCCAGATAGCTTAACTTTTCTAGAAGAACGTGTTCATGACGTCAAGAGAACCCTGAAAGATCATTAGCTGAAGTTCTGAGGGGTTAATGGCTTTTAATTAAATCCTTAACTAACAGATTAAATCAATTATATAAAATTACAACTCATGTTATGATTTTAGCTATATAAATAATAGTAAATATTTTAATTTATTGGTATTGACTTGAAGTGTGTTTTCTGTAAAGAGGAAACTGAGTGTATTGTCCATTTATTGTCCTTTTGTTGTTGTTGTTGAAGTACTAAGTTTGAACTGCAACTCAAAGAAAAATATATTTGTTTTATATGAGTATACTGTTGACTTCAAAATTTGGCATATAGTGAATTTACTCATAATATGTGGAAAATTCTTCATCCACAAATGTAAATGGGCAGTAAAAAAATATTTTTACTCATTTTAAAATAGAAATAAGTGACTACATGTATGCGTTAAAGGAAACAAGAAATAACAAAGCGGGAAAAAAACAAATATTTTAAAGCTTTAAAATTATTGTTTGAATAATGTACAATTATATTTGTAGTTACTTGTTATGGATGTGATTTTCTTATTGCTTTTACTATTTTATTTTTTTATTTGTCTTCGTTTATTATTGTAAATTGGTTTTGATGTAATTTATATGTTATTGCCCTTGTATGTTCATTGTTTTAAAGATTACATATGTATGTATGTATGTATGTATGTATACACACATACAGTTGTGGTCATAAGTTTACATACCCCTTGCAGAATATGCAAATATGTTAATAATTTATTACAAACACAACTATTACAGAAGGTTCAAACATTCACTGATGCTCCAGAAGAAAAAAAAAACATACATTTAGAGCCGGGGGTGAAAACTTTTTGAATTTGAAGATCAGGGTAAATTGTACTTATTTTGTCTTCTGGGAAATATGTAACTATCTTCTGTAGCCTCTGAAGGGCAGCACTAAATGAAAAAAAAGAAGATATTTAGGCAAAATAAGAAAAATGTACACACTTCCATCCTATTCAAAAGTTTTCAACCCCCGGCTCTTCGTGCATATATGAAGTGGACAGACTGACCATCAGAGTAAAGGACATTCCACAGCTGCCCAGAAACAATGATAGATGGGAACTTTATAGCCTACATGTTTTACAGTTTTGCTGTGAGTGAATCTCACACACACATCCAAAACATCTCTGATTAGCTTCTGTGTGAAGTTCACTCTTATGTTCTGCTCTGAAATCAGCAGAGATCACGTGTCTTCAAATGCACAGACGCACATGTTTCTATTTTCACGCTGAGTTCCCTGCTAATGACGCGCGCGTATGCGCCGCCGCGCTCCCATCAAACACACACAGATTAATGTGATGATTAATATGATCCACAGATTATGAGCTGTTTCCACGTCTTCAAAATCCCTCTTTGTATTGTGCGCAAAACGCCTCTGATAAACGAGTGACAGCCACAATAAACATTTAGCTACAATTACCACGAAGTATTATTATTAAAACATTATTTTAACTATAGACCTTTATATACTAACGTTTTGCAGAGCCATACGTATTAATTATTAATAGCCTATAATATGCTATTTTAATAAACTAGTTTAATATTCAAAGATAAAATAACGCTAAAAAAATAGCATATTATAATGATAATGTAATATTTATAGATACTGTATAGTTATTAAGCATGTTTATTTATTTACATGTCCAAATGTTTGTCAGGTTATAGCCTATATTTCCAAAAATATCATTTCCTGCGTGAGAAAACAGCTCTGAGAGGATTTTAGTCATGCACGTCCAGGAAAATACAAAATGAAAAGCCCGATGTTTTCTTGTGAAAGTGAAAGGCTTTTGTTGGTGATGAACAGTTCCTGCGAGGTTAAAGTGTGTGAGCGCGCGCGTGATCTGGAGCTGCTGCTGCTGATTTCTCTCTCTCTCTCTCTCTCTCTCTCTCTCTCTCTCTCTCTCTCTCTCTCTCTCTCTCTCTCTCTCTCTCTCTCTCTCTGAATTCATTTCTACAGCCTTGAACAAAAAACAGCGTGTTGCATTGACAATCTCCTTTATATATTTATATATATATAGCCTAATCCTGATTTTAAGAAACCCATTTCTTCTCCTCAGTTTTCTTTATGAATTATTTGTTCCGATTGTATTGTACTCTATCTATCGATCTAAACTGGAAAACTATAATATATACATAAGCATCAAATATCTATGAAATATGTTAAAAAGGTTTTTTTAAATGAACGCATTTTATACACCTTGAGCAGTCTATTTAGCTGCTTGCAAACTGCTATTTACTACCATATGCTTGTAATTTATTATAGTTTGTAGGGCAAATAGTTTTACAATTTACTGTATTTTGTTATTCTAGTCTCGCACATTCAAAAATAATAATTATAATAACAATAGCTTCAGCGTTTCAAAAAATTAAAGGAGGATAAGTTGATGAATTGGTGTGTTTTAAGTGCTTTCATTTGTTGTCCACGCAAATTCTACCCGATCTCATGAAAGTGCGTATCAACAGCATGAGTTTATGTTTCGATTTGGTGTACTATTCTCGTGCATATGACACGCAGTGGGTCGGATTAGGGTTGTGGGGTGGATGCGTGTCATATGCACGAGAAAACTGCGTATGCGTCCAACACGTGCGCATCATATATGCATCCAAAAATAGTCAATTTCTGCATATCAATAGCACAAATCTCCGTTTGTAGGCTATTTGACGTAGCCTACTATTTATACGCGTTTTCACACACACACACACACACACACACACACACACACACACACACACACACCTTCAGAAGCTCAAATCCTCCCAGTGAGCCCCGTATTCCACGAGACTCTGACCAATGAGCGCGTGAGTGACGGTAAGACCGGACAGCACGAGACCGTGTCAGTACCTGATGATGTGCTCACGCATACAACAGAATAGAATAGAATAGAATAGAATAGAATAGAATAGAATAGAATAGAATAGAATAATGACCAGTCTGCGAATATTGTGGAACTCCTGATCCTGAACAAAAGGTGGTGAGTAGCTGCATGTTAATGTTTTCGTGAGTTTCGTTGTGAAATGTTAATAAAAAAAAATACTGTCATTTTTAATTATTATGACATAATTGTAGGACATATTTGAGGTACATATGTGTTAGTTTGGGCACAGTGGCACCTTTAACTGTACCGTGTCGTTATGCATTATCGAGCAGGCTAATGATAAATGAATTCAGAATGCAGTTCGGTTCTTCAGAGCTGGTGAAGCGCAGATTCATAAAGTTTTGCTGCATGCGTTTTGATTGGCAGCGGCCTGCGCGGGTCAGATGTCGCGGATCTCTCGCTGGATTTACTGTGAGTCTGAAGGGATCTGAGCTCGGTTACCGGCGCGATGAAGGAGAAGTCCAAGACGGCGGCGAGGACGCGGCGCGAGAAGGAGAACAGCGAGTTTTACGCGCTCGCCAGAATGTTGCCGTTACCGTCGGCCATCACGTCTCAGCTGGACAAAGCGTCCATCATCCGACTGACCAGCAGCTACCTGAAGATGCGACTGGTGCTCCCTCAAGGTCAGACGCCTTCATTAACACTCGCGCGCTAATTACACACGAGTCACGCGTAATAATACAAATAACAACAGAAAAAATGGCAACGTGAAAATAAACTGCTCGAAACTTCACTGGATCAACCTGAATACACTATTTTATGGATTAAATCGGGTATAAATGTTCTTTTAAGACATCGAAAGTTAAAACAAGAACAAAAACACCGTATAGTGCCATACTTTTATGATGTTTTTTAGGTTCAGAACGCTGTATTAATATTCTGGAGTCAAAAGGTTCGTCATTATCAGAAAAAAAAGATCTCATACAGCTAGTGAATTCCTATATTTTCTCACATTTGTATTCTAGTATTTTAATGCATTTAATATAGGCTGCCGATCTGTCAGATCATGCATCACTGAGAAAGAAGAAGGAAGGATTTCGGCTGTTATAATCTACATTACATTTAAAGCCGCATTTAAACGATGCGCTATGTATATCAACACAACAATTATATGTCAAATTCTAGGCTATTTCATTATTGCAGGATACTTTATTTCGCAGTTTATAT
>JANHFF010000210.1:232500-242500 GCA_024542945.1 allo-octoploid hybrid of Carassius auratus x Cyprinus carpio | reverse complement strand
ACTTTTCTTAGTGATGCTTAGTTTTGTTCTCTTTGACTCGTTGTGCAGTGCTTGTTTTGTTTTGTGCGATATTCCAGTTTTGCGCATACGTTAAACTCGCAACTTTGGATGGAAACCCGTATGACAGAGCTCGTGTTTTAAATGCAATGCTCTGTTCTCTCTGCCATCTCTGATGTAATTAGCCTGGTTTCCTTTATATTAGCGCTGTTTTGGACCGATTGTTTGAATGCATTCGCTTACTGGATCCTTGGACTGAAAACTTTCCCGGAGTTTAGTGGCTTGAAATGATCTAATCGCAAGCAGAGAAGCAAAATTGGGTTAGAATAAAAAATTGTGCTTCAGTAATTTTGCGTAAAATTAATTTAAAGCGTTAAAGATTGTTAAATTAATCGTGTGCGTTAACACATTAACAATGACAGCCCTAATTTATTTATTTATTTATTTTAATTTAATAGCAGTTTCTGGGTAAAAACGATTTCCATGCCAATTTTTTTTTCAGTGTATAAAAAGCAAAACACCAGTTTAATATAATAATATAATAAAATATGACTAAATAAGCATTATATCATGCATATAAGCCTGACTGATGACTGCGATGTGGATTTTGCAGAGCATGAAGTGGAGCGCTCGTTCTTCTTGAGAATGAAGTGTGTTTTGGCCAAACGTAACGCCGGGCTGACAAGCGGAGGATATAAGGTATACACACACACACACACAGACGAACGCCGCGTCAGCTGACAGACACTAACAGAGCGTGACCTTTGACCCCGCAGGTCATCCACTGCAGCGGCTATCTGAAGACGTCTGTGCTGGACTGCTATCAGAACGTGGGTCTGGTGGCGGTGGGTCACACTTTACCTCCCAGCGCCGTCACCGAGATCAAGCTTCACAGCAACATGTTCATGTTCAGAGCCAGTCTAGACATGAAGCTCATCTTCCTCGACTCCAGGTGAGCGGCAGAGAGAGATGTGACCCATACATATTCATGATATTATCACCAGTGTTGGGGAGTAACTAGTTAATAAGTATAGTGTGTCTTTAACAACAAGCACTGTGACACACGCATGGGATGACTGTTATTTCAGTTTCATCTCAGTTTATTGTGTCTGTCCCTAACAAATAAAACATTAAATTAACAAATAAAACATGACTGTTATTATAGATGCTCCACTGATTCAGGGCTGTTCTGTGCCTCTAAGGGTTTCAGAGCTGACAGGATATGAGCCACAGGACCTGATTGAGAAGACCCTGTATCATCACGTGCACAGCTGTGACAGCTTTCACCTGCGCTGCGCTCATCACCTCCGTGAGTCCAAATCATATCAATATTCATCTTAAAGAGAGGAATCCAAAGTCCTGAATCTTATATGTTAACATATACGGTACAGGTCAAAAGTTTGGAAACATTACTATTTTTAATGTTTTTGAAAGAAGTTTCTTCTGCTCATCAAGCCTGCATTTATTTGATCAAAAATGCAGAAAAAACAGTAATATTGTGAAATATTATTACAACTTAAAATAATAGTTTTCTATTTGAATATACTTTAAAAAAATAATTTATTCCTGTGATGCAAAGCTGAATTTTCAGCATCATTACTCCAGCCTTCAGTGTCACATGTAACATCCAGTCTATCACATGATCATTTAGAAATCATTCTAATATTCTGATTTATTATGAGTGTTGGAAACAGTTCTGCTGTCTAATATATTTGATGAATAAAAGGTTAAAAAGAACTGCATTTATTCAAAATAAAAAAAAAATTCTAATAATATATATTCTAATAATATATTTTCTTTACTATCACTTTTTATCAATTTAACACATCCTTGCTGAATAAAAGTATTGATTTTATTTAAAAAAAAGAAAGAAAAAAAAATTACTGACCCCAAATTACTGACCAGTAGTGTATATTGTTATTACAAAATATTTATATTTTAAAAACATAGCTTCTTTTTTTTTTTTTTTTACTTTTTATTCATCAAAGTATCCTAAAAAAGTATCACATGTTCTGAAAAAATATTAATCAGCAGAACTGTTTCCAACTTTGATAATGAATCATCATATTAGAATGATTTCTAAAGGATCATGTGATAATGATCCTAAAAATTCAGCTTTGCATCACAGAAATAAATGATAATTTAAAGTATAATAAATTTAAAAACAATTATTTTAAGTTGTAATAATATTTCACAATATTACATTTTTTTCTGTATTTTTGATCAAATAAATGCAGGCTTGATGAGCAGAAGAAACTTCTTTCAAAAACATTAAAAATAGTAATGTTTCCAAACTTTTGACCTGTACTGTATGTGAGCATTAGCATTTTAAAATCAACTCGGAGCCTGGCCGGAAGCCAGTGCAGGGACTTTAGAATTTAGAAGACTCCAGTCAGGATCCTTGCTGCAGCATTTTGCACACGTTGCAATTTGTTGAGTGTAGTTTTAGAAACCCCAGCAAGAAGTGTATTACAGTAGTCAGTTTGGAAAATACGAAAGTATAAATAAGCCTTTCAGTCACAGATCGCTAAAAAATAAGGGGCCTAAAATTGAACCCTGAGGAACACCCGTAAAGTCAGAGCCGATCTCAGACTTAAAACCACTCTTACAGACAAACTGTCGATGATCAGAGAGATTTGATCTAAACCAGGTTAAAACAGTCTCAGAAACACCAAAGACTTGAAAAGTTTTCTAGACGGTTAAGTAAGAGATTGAGATTGACTATCAAAAGCGGCACTAAGATCAAGAAGAATGGAGAGAGAACCAGAATCCGAGGCTACAGGAAAATATATATTATTGTATTAATTATTATATATTTTTACATTAATTAATTAATTAAACAATTATTAATAAGTTTTTTATTATATTAAAATATATATTATATTAAATGTTTTTTTGTTTTTTGCAAATAGTAATGTTAAAAAGTATTATTTGTAAATATATAATTCGTAAATATTGCTATGTTCATGTTAATGTTGATTTGATTAATAAAATTATAAGCTGTATCTATTACTACTATTTAATAGATGTGGGCTGACATGAACTAACAAGCAACAGTTTTGTTTTTATTAACTAATGGTAACAAACATTATTAATAAGTACTCTAACACTTTATAAATTTACATACATATGTGTTGTGTATATTTACATATTTAATGCGCACACACACACACACACACACACACACACACATAGGCAAACACACACTCAAACACACACACACACATAGGCAAACACACACTCAAACACACACACACACATAGGCAAACACACACACACACACACACAGAGAGACACATTTTGTTTTTTCTTCTAATTTTGTGTCTATTTGTTTTTTTGTTTGTTTTTTTAATTACATTTTTTATGTTCCACCCTTTCTGACCCTTACAAATGTTTCATGTATTAATATGAGTTCATTAGAATCTGTTTGATGTTTAATACGTGTCACTGTTTCTGCAGTGCTGGTCAAAGGTCAGGTGACCACTAAATATTACCGCTTCCTGTCCAAACACGGCGGCTGGGTTTGGGTGCAGAGTTACGCCACGATCGTTCACAATGTTCGCTCGTCTCGTCCACACTGCATCGTCAGCGTCAACTACGTCCTCACGTGAGTCACACCAACATTTCCCTCTCAAACACGCCTCAGGATGGAATAAAGAACAGGTATATTTATACATACATACATGTGTCAAAACCGAGGTCAAACTGAGGTCGTCTGAAACACAATATACGCTCACTGCACAATCTCACGGCTGTCAGGAACAATGAAAAACGTGCGTCTCGTAACACAAGCCTGTCAGGTGTGTTTTCATGATAAGAGCAGAACGAAGGCTGTTTGCTGTATGTCTCGTGAGTTCAGTTCAGAGGACACACAGCTGTGAAATCAGAAATCAGACACATTGCACAAGCTTTGCTTTGTGTCACAGGACTCAGGTTTCACTGATTAACCCTCCTGTCGCTTTAAGGAAACACCTTACACATTCACAGCCATAAGAGTCATAGCTTCATATTTGTCAACTGAAACCGTACTGTGTCTGATCAGTAACTTGAGCGAGTGTGCAAATTTACCCACAAAATTCAGTCCTAAAAGTGTGTGTGAGAGATGAGAAAGAGGCTAAATGTATTTTACAGAAGTAATTTGAGACAAATCTAACTAATGCATGTAAAAAATAATATAAAATATAAAATAATAAAATAATATAAATATATAAATATATAAATATATATAAAATAATAAAAATATAAAATAATAAATAAATTAATAAATTAATAATTCAGGACAAAAAACCTACATAGGAGACAAAAACTCTTTTTTTGCCCCAATATCTTGAACACAAGATCTGGGGGCGGGGCCAATGTGTTAACTGTGTTAAAATATTTTAATTGTGTTATTTTTCTTATAACTAATTAATTAAGTTAACACAACCTATATATATAATATATATGTATGTATATAACATATGCTGAGTTTTTTCCTGCACTAAAAATTATAATTTTAACAGATCTGGATGCGAAAGGTGTTAAAAATAGCAAAGATGTTTATTAATGCCCCTTGTGTTGTCCAAAGTGGCAGAGTTTACAACAAACTGAAAAAAATATTTGAGTTGCACTGTCACTGTTTAATTTTTTTTTTATAATTATTTATTCTGTAATATTTTGCATACAACATGCTTTTCATTTTAAATAAATGTTCTTAATTCCAAACTAGTCCCTTGTTTTTTTGTTAAATTTATATGACTAAAGCTGTTACCTGTAAATTGAAATCATGTTTTTTTTATTAAGTACTCGGTATCGGTATCGGTGAGTACTGAAATGCAAGTACTCGTACTCGTACTCGTACTCCAAAAAAGTGGTATCGGTGCATCCCTAGTTAAAATTGTTTCAATTTTTTTTTTTTTTTTTTTTTTTTTTATAAATTAATATCATATGCATTTTTTTTTTTTTTGGTACTAAAAACTATGGATTTTTGAAATCATTTTCAGGTGAACTCCAGCAGTGAATGTTGACTGTAATAATGTGTGTGTTTAGGGACACGGAGTATAAAGGCCTGGCGCTGTCTCTGGAGCAGCTGAAGCCCAGCAAACCTGCATTCCCTTACGCAAACCAGACCCCAGCCAAGATCCTGACTTCTCCGTACTCTCAGGTATCAATCTAAATAAATCAGTACAGTTATTATTATCACAGGCTCAGTCACAGACGCTCTCAAATCCCTGCTGCACTTTAAAAATGCATAATGTATAAAATGCATATTTTAGATGTTTCACTCACTATATTATCATTGCAGGTTCATTTTTATGTATTTATTTATTTATTTATACACACTATTGTTGCTCACCAAGGCTGCATTAATTTGCTTAAAAATACAGTAAAACATTAATATTATGAAAAATTATTACAGTTCAAAATAACTGTTCTATTGTAGTATATTTTAAATTCATATTAACTAATGTACTTAATGTCTTTATTGTTACTTTTGACCAAATGTGTCCTTGTTTTGGTAATATTTTAAATGAGATATTAATTTTATATTTTCTGCTTTCATGTTAATTTTTGTTAATGTTTTAGTAATTTTGTTGTGTGTTTTTGTCTTCTTCTTCTTTTTTAAAAAAAAAAAATAATTCTAAATATTTATTAGTTTTTATTTCAGTTTTAAGTTCAACTAAATGAAAATGAGAATTGTTGCCTTGGAAACTAGCTGTTTGTTTTATGTTATTATTATTACTATTATTATTATTATTATTTAAATTTACATTAAGTTAAACTAAATGAAAATGACAAAAAAATATCAACTTAAAAGAGTAAAAAAAATAAATCAATTTTGTAAATATTTTTTTTGGGTGTGTTTTCAGAGGTTTCTCTCCTCACTTCCTGTTCTGTGTTTTTTAGCAGTTTTCGTTCTTCCAGCCTGAGCGCTCAGATTCCGACCGCGACAGCCAATGGGACGGCAGCCCTCTGACAGACTCCGCCTCCCCGCAGCGACTGGACACGTGTGTTCAAACACACTCACACACACACGCCTCACACACACAGAGAGAGGGATGGTGGGATGCGTCTCAACACAACCATCAAACCCACGGTGAGTCACATGATCTTCAGAAATCATTGCTGCTCAAGAAACATTTCTGATTATTATCAGTGCTGAAAACAGTTTGTATTTCTGTGGAAACTGTGATGTACATCCATTCATACATTAGGAATAATTTAGATTTGTTAATGTTTGTGAAAAGTCTCTTCTGCTCACCAGGGCTGCATTTGTTTGATCAAAAACACAGTAAAAAATTTGAAATATTATTCTAATTTAAAACAGCTGTTTTCTATTTTAATATTTTTTAAACTGTAATTTATTTCTGTGATGTGCAGCTGTATTTTCAGCATCATTACTCCAGTCTTCAGTCACGTGATCTTCAGAAATCATTCTAATATTTTATTACTATTTTGAACCAGTTTTTATTTTTATATTTCCCTTAATTACTTAAGTGTAATTAATTAATTTATGAGTTTATATATATACATATATATATATATATATATATATATATATGTATATATATATATATATATATATATATATATATATATGTGTGTGTGTTTATTTTATTTCAAGTAATGACAATTTTTTTTATAGGTTTTTTTTTTAGTTTTAGTGAACTATAATAGTATAATCTATTTATTTTCCAGGACACACAGATGAGTAAGAAGTTCAAAAGAACAGCATTTAGTTGAAATATAAGTCTTTTATAACATTATAAATGCCTTCACTGGCACTTTTGATCATTTTAATGCTTCCTTGATGAATAAAAGTATTTTTGTTTTTGCAAAAAAAAAAATCTTACTGGTGCACGAAGATGGCTGTATTTGCTTAAATACATTCTCATTCTTCACATTTACCAAAACAGCTATACTTTGAAAATCTAAGTGTTTAAATTGTTTTGTTGCTGATGTCATGAAGTACATAAGTGTTCATATTTACCTTTAAAATCTGACTTGATAAGCAATAAAGCAATAAGCCCCGTGAAGCCGTGGTTTACAGTGAATTTATAACAGCTATGGGTATTGTTACGTTATTTCTTACACGTAGTAAGGTTTCACAAAATAAAACAGAGCAAATAAAGTGTAATGATATTAATAAAAACTTTATTCTTCCACCAAACAATGTAGTTCCTCAGAAACAGTTGTGGTTCCAACAAAGTGGTTGCCGAGCAACACGCAGAAGTAAACAAAGGTGTTTGTTACATTGTAGAGTAATTTACAACAGCTTCAAACGCAGCTCAGCCAATCAGAATCAAGGACTGGAACTATAAAATGACTAAATGTATCTGCTTTATAATAAAAATATCTACAACTGAACATCTTTATAGACACACACAAACACAGAAGTTCATAATCGGTCCTCGGGGAGTTTCAGCACGCAGTTATTTACTAAAAACCTCCCGGTTTCATGAAATCTCTTCAGCAGCTCATTGGGACGACGAGCGCGTGGACGGATCTCCAGGCTCCTCGGGCGATTCGGGAGACAGTTGCCATGAAATCCGGGCTTTTCCCGCGAGGGAGTCCCAGAGCCGGATGGGTGCCAGACAGGAGCCGATTAAAGTGGAGGACGGCTGCATTAGTGATGTCTTCTCCTCCGTCTGCAGAGGACCGCCCCGTCTCGTCCTGCACCGAGACGACAGAGACCACAGTCCAGCCTCGCTGTCCGGTCTGAGCAGTCCCGGCTCGGACAGACTGTCCCATTATGACGTGAACACACACATGCACTTTCAGACCAGCGCAGCACACAACGGCACATCGGTCATCATCACCAACGGCAGCTGACCGCAAAACACCTGCTGCTTTACCAGCCTGAAACATCCCTGTGTTGTGACCCTGCAGCACAAAACCAGTCATAAGGGTCATGGTTCTGAAATTGAGATGTATACATCATCTGAAGCTGAATAAATCATCTCTCCATTGATGTGTGGTTTGTTAGGAGGACAATATTTGTCTGAGATACAACTATCTGAAAATCTGGAATCTGAGGGAGCAAAAAAATCTAAATATTGAGAAAATCATCTTTAAAGTTGTTCAAATGAAGTTCTTAGCAATGCATATTACTAATCAAAAATTAAGTTTTGATATATTTACGGTAGAAAATTTACAAAATACCTTCATGGAACATGATCTTTATTTAATATCCTAATGATTTTTGGCAAGAAAAATGTATAATTGTGACCCATACAATGTATTGTTGTCTATTGCTACAAATATACCTGTGCTACTGATGACTGCTTCTGTGCTGCAGGGACACATGTAATAGCGTTCCCGTGTTGCTATTTATACAAGCATTAGTATCAAGAACACGTGTAGGTCAGAATACAACCTAAAAAAGGAAGAAATTATATTTTGCATGAAGAAAAATGAGTTTTTTTGCACTGTGGCATTATTTAAGAAGCTTTACTTTAATGCAATTTTTTTTCAGTATGTACAGCATCGGCTGTACTGCTTTTAATTTGTTGATTAATTTGTTGTCCCAAATTGTAAGTCTCTTTGGATAAAAGCATCTGCAAAATGACTAAATGTAATGATTTACAGTAGAAGAAAATTGAAGAATGTATGAAGAAAACTGACCTTTTTTTTGTTTGCGCTGTGGCATTATTATCATATCAGTTTACCCCGCTATCATTATTCTTAACCCTATTTACAGATTCACAGAATGTAGTTGTATTGCCTATAATTTGGTAACTGAAATAAAATCCATTATTTTTAATGGATTAAGAATGCACGGAGAAAATAATGTTTTTTGTTTGCACCGTGGCAATATTTTCATGTCACTTCACACAGTTATTTTATTTTAATGCAAAATCAATTATATTTTGCTGGGTTTACATCATAATTGCATTGGTTGTGCTGCATTTAATTAGTTGGTTTTCTATTTTATTCTATTAGAAAATCTATTACAGTGTTTTAAAGAGAATAATGAGAGCTTCAAAAAAGTATTTTTAGTGTCAATTAAGAATATTTTCACCCTAAATATCTTTTTTTAATGCAAAATCAATTAGATTTTGTATTATTTACAGATTGCAGTTGCATTGTTTTGCTGACTTTAATTTATTCATTTAAATAAAAAAAAAACATTATTTACAGTAATCTAAAGAAAATAATACAAGCTAAAAAAAAATTAATGCATGAAGAAAATTAGGTTTGCATTAGTGCACGGCATTATTTTCATGTAAATTCAACCCAGTTCTCATTGTTTTGATCCAAAATCAAATATTTCTTGCATTATTTGTGTATCATAGTTGCATTGGTTTTATAAAATAAATCTATTATTTACAGTAATATAAAACAAATGATAACTGCAAAAATAAAAATGCAGAATGCATGAAGAAAATTAATTCTTGTTGGCACAGTTTTCATTCAATTCACCCCAAATCTCATTATTCTGATGCTAAATCAGTTATATTTGCACTGTTGACTGATCATAGTTGCAGTGGTTGTTCTGACTGTAAACTCGAACAAAGTCTAAAGAGAATATCAAGGTGCATCACAGTAATGACAAATTGATTGTTATAAAATAAGCAGCTTCAATTTCTTTGTGCAGAATATAATTTCTTGCAATTTAAGGTAAATAATTTCCCTGCAGTTTTCATTGAATTCACTCGTAAAATGATCAACACTGTCGACTGAGATTGAAATAAAATTTTATATACAATCAATTTAATAAATCCAAAATGTGTGTATTTTAGGGTGTTTAGAAGTATTTTCTGTCATTTTGATCTGAGAAGAGCTTTGGATTTAATTCATTTTCTTGTATACAGTGTTCTTATGAAAAGGTTCACATCATGCTGCGTCTGTGGTTTGATTTTTGCATGTGTGCAGATGTGACCACATGCAAGTTTACATGCATAAAATGTGTATCTTTCAGCTGAAGCCTGTAGTAGTTCTGCAGGATAAAGTCATGCTGGTGTTTCTGTCGCCAATCATGTGAGGTGAGTATCAGAAATGACTGATGTCTGTCCTTACATCC
>JANHFF010000210.1:222500-230000 GCA_024542945.1 allo-octoploid hybrid of Carassius auratus x Cyprinus carpio | reverse complement strand
AACAAACAGTAAGATTTAAAAAAATGTTAGATGAACGTCCAAATAAAACATTGCATGAAAAACATTCCATGTCTCAGTAAAGTTTTATTAATATTAAACATTATTACAGACCAGATAACCTTCGTTCTATTAAAGTTACAATGTTTGAGAGAACCTCACCAGAAAGTTAGTTAGATAAATCAGTTGTTTATGCATATTGTCGAGCTGTTTATCATATCAATAAATTTTAATGTTTAAGTCTCCACCTTATTTCGCGACACGTGAATGTGCGAGACTTCCGGTTCTTTCACCAAATCAATAAATAACTAAGAATAACAAAGTGCGTAAACTATCAAATTATTTGCGCTATGAACCATAGTGTTTGTAATTATGATCGTGGATTAAAATGATAACAAATCACAGTTATCAATATAAAGCAGCATGACCAGTATTTTTGTGCAGCTAAAACAACTAGACGCCAGTCACACCGGAAGTCTCGCGCATCCGCGTCACACGTGGCACTTGTGTTTGTATACATTTATACAAGCTTCATCTTGCTATATAAGTGTATAGCTCAAAATGACAAAAGTGACTTTCTCAATGGTTAAAAATATATATATTATTAAAAAAGTCAATGATATTTTCACGTTTTCGTTAGCAGGTGTGTGAATATGTGTTTCACCTGCTGGAATGTAACACGCGTGATTAGAAATGATTCTGCAGCACGCGCCCTGTGTGCATTTTCTATATTTAAATATGACTTTTTAAAACAGAATTACTAATGCAGTGATCAACAAGGAACATCAGTGAGTCTGGAGGGAAATATTACATGAAAATTAATCTGACTGGATTTATCCAAGACAAACAAAACAGTGAAACAGCGCCCCTGCTGCCCACACGTGTGTGTGTGTGTGTGTGTGTGTGTGTGTGTGTGTTATATAATTATATATAATTCTAATTTGGGGCTAATATGAGGATAATTTTTGTCAAGCATTTTACAAAAAATGATCCTCATATTAGCCCCAAATTAGAATTATAGAAAGTACTATTAATAATAATAATAATAATAATAATAATAATAATAATAATAATTTAGGGACAAAAATTTGCCTTAAATTAGCCACAAAATTAAAATATGTTATATAAAATGTAAATAAACAGTTTTTATAATTGTATGTTTACAAACAATTTACAAAAAATGGCAGTGATCTGATGAATAAAAATATATATGAATATCAGGAATATATTGCACATTGTGTCATGCAAAATCACTAGTTTTCTCTTTATTTTTAAAGGAAAGTGGTTATTGAGTTCAGTTAAATCTCACAAAACCACATGAATTTCCTTTGTATGTGCAGGAGAACCTGATCCAGATGTGCTGAAGACTTTTAGCAGCCAATAGAAATAAAAATACAGTGTTATGATGAGCTCTTGCTCCCTCTGCTGGCAGATCACACACTCACACAAACACACACACACACACACACACACACATACACACACATCTCTGTGTAGCTCACACACACACTCTCTCTCTCTCACACACACACACACACCTCTGTGTAGCTCACACACTCTCTCTCTCTCTCTCTCTTGCACACACACCTCTGTGTAACTCACACACTCTCACACGACCTCCACTGATTCACACACAGATCTGAGGTTTATTGGTCCTTACAGACCAGTCCTGTGGGTCAGACAAACCTCTGGACACTGAGATATGATGAAACAGAGCTCATAACGGTTCAGAAACTCACGACACACGAGTTCCCGCCGTCACACACATCTCTAACAGTGTCAAATCACACACTCTCACACACACACACACACACTCACACCTTTCATGAGAGTCTGAGCAAAGGTTGGTCAAAAGTTCACAAACACACAGATAACAGTCAGCAAAACACTCTTCGCTTCTAAATATTAATTCTATTCTAATTCTATTATAAACATTCATTTTAATACCTGTAACTTTGTCCTACATTATGACAATATTTATTAAAATGTGAATCATAAACTGAAAAAAAAAAAACATAGGAACAATTTTCACTTTGAAATTGCCAGT
Source organism: allo-octoploid hybrid of Carassius auratus x Cyprinus carpio (assembly GCA_024542945.1). Lineage (NCBI taxonomy): Eukaryota > Metazoa > Chordata > Actinopteri > Cypriniformes > allo-octoploid hybrid of Carassius auratus x Cyprinus carpio. The sequence goes on along the minus strand of JANHFF010000210.1, from coordinate 227,956 downwards.
AAAAGAAACATCAACCAACACATTGAACTAAATGTGAAATTGTGGAGTAAAAAGACTGAATTAGTATTTTCTTATAAAACATATATTTTTTTTTTTTTTTGCTTTAAGGGTTTTTATCTATTAAACTAAAACTATTAAACACATTTTTTAAATAAAGTTGAAAAGAAATCAAATATAAATATTAGATAAAAAGCTAAAGGACTATTAAAAATGTTGCCTTGGCTGAAATAAGTTACTAACGTTAATACAAATTAAATGAGACTAAATTTAACCTAAATATTAACATTTAAAAATAACAAAATAAAAGGTTAATAAAAATTTAAAAACACATAACAAAATAAAAAAAAGAAATTGAAATATGTATAAAAAATAATTCAGAATATTACAAAAAACTCTTTATAAATAATACTACACTAACATTGATCATTTAGTTCTTAAAACTGTATCAAGTGTTATATATAAGACAGTAGAACACAGCAGAAACTCACCGTGTGAATCTACACACACCCTTAATGGACACAGTCATTAACACCCTCACACACACACTTCACACACAACACACACTCCAACATATTCCCAACACAACACCTCACTACACACACACACACACACACACGCACACACACGTTCTGCTTTCCCACGGTCATTAAAATTCACCAATAACTGCAGGAATCACGATGCTGATGTAATCTTTGAATAATTCAATTTAATTTTTAATTGTATATAGGCTAGACTCACTACTGTTCAAAACTCTGGTCAGTGAGAGAAATAAAAACTTTTATTCATCACAGACGCATTAAACTGATTAAAAGTGGCAGTAAAGACATTTATAATGTTACAAAACTTTTCAATTTCAAATAAATGCTGTTCTTTTGAGCTTTCTATTCATCTGTGAATCCTGAAAAATAAAATGTGTCACGGTTTCCACAAAAATATTAATGTTTTCAACATTGATAATAATCAGAAATGTTCCTTGAGCAGTAAATCATCATATTAGAATGATTTCTGAAGATCATGTGACACTGAAGACTGGAGTAATGATGCTGAAAATACAGCTGCACATCACAGAAATAAATTACACTTTAACAGAGATTCACATACAAAACAGTTGTTTTACATTAGAAAAATATTTCACAATTTTTACAGTTTTTACCGTATTTTTGATCAGCCACAATGAGCATAAGAGACTTTTGAACAGGAATGCATATACACATACAGATGCAAATGTATATTACATAAGCCACAGCATTATATTTTTGCTAAACAGTTTTTTCAACTGCTTACATTTTCCAAACTTTGCCTCTTTTTTTCATAACTTTACACACAAATCCAAGAACTGCACACAAAATGCAAAATGCCTCTCATCTCTTGCAAAACGAAGCGCTGCATTCAAAATATCACAAACACATCTCAAAAGCAAACACCTTTACCAAAATATTAATTCCTGTTAGTATTGTGTGTGTTACACAGAGAACTGTGTGTTGTGTTTTGCAAAAAGTGTTTTATGACGTTATAAACTGAGTCAAAGTCATTAGTGTATGTTTTTGCAGATTTGGCGAGGAAAGATTTTGTGTAAGAACTGTAATGTATATTTTGTTCTCGTGATGTGAGTGTGTGAGAGGAGTCTGTGTGTCTGGGAAAGCGACGGTAAAACAGTGTTGTGTTCAGACATTAACACGTCCATGTGACGCCTGAGCAGGTGTCACACACACACACACACACACACACACACACACACACACACACACACACACACACACGCTCTCTCAACACTGAAACATTTGTCCAATAAACTTTCTGAGTAAAGAAAAACTGAATAAAACAGTCTATCTCTCACAGTCTCAGTTTCATTCAGTACATATATATGTGTATGTTCTATAAAACTGAACAAATTAACCATTAGAGTCCAAATAAAACATTAATAACATTTAGATTTGTTTTTAAAATTTATCCGACTACTATATCCACAGACACAGAAACATTCTGTCAAAGATATGAACAAAAGAACATTCATCATCTGCCCTTAAATAACGTTCTCAAAATATTATCACAAAAACACTGCTAATGAATGCTTTTGCCTGATGTTGGACGTGTATCTAACGTTTTTAAATGTTGCTAGAGAAATGTTTCAGAGAATGTTCAAAAGTAACGTTCCCATAATGTTTGCAGAATGATACAATGTATCCTTAACATTCGATAATCAAGAAAAATGTTTTTACAACATTTAAAAAAAACTGGATGTTTTGACCTTTCAGAGAAATAATGATTTCATAACTTAATGAGATGATTCATGTTTTTCAATTCATTTTCTGTTAACACTCAGATTAGGATTGCTGACGTTTCAACAACCTCATGATTCAGAGAAAGAGCAAAACCAAAATTTCTAATTTTCAAATATTTATTCAAAGGAAATAAGTTACAATTGGCATGTAGAATAATTTATCATAAATACTAAAAAATAAAATATATTTACATTTAAACTTCTAGTTTTATACACATATTCACAACTATTTACATGCATTGACTGAATAAAGTGAATCAGAGTTCAGTGTCTATGAATAAAGTGATGAAGGTCTTCAGTTGAGTTCCTTCTCATGCTCCTCTTCTTCATCATCATCATCATCATCATCGCTGTCCGAGTCCTCACACAGGCAGATTGTGGCCTGAACCGGATAACTGCGCAGGAGGATCTCAGCGTCCAGGTACAGATAATCGAAACAGCGAGATTTGGGCCAGAACAACCTGCAGAAATCAAGACGAAGCGTGAGAGGTCAGATCAACATGACATCAACACAACCATAACATGTTTTACCAGTAACGTTAATAAAAGGCTTAATGTTCTTGAAACATTAGCACAGAAACATTTATACATTGTTAATGGAATGTTTCAGTTGGACGTTCATCTTGTATCAAAATGTTTCAAAATGATAAAACGGAATGTTCATCTAACGTTCTTTAAATGTTACAAGGAGTTTCAGGGAGCATTCAAAAGTAACATTCCCAGAATGTTTCAAAATGATACAATGTAACGTTCCCTTAATGATCGTATAGCCAAAAAAAAAAGCGTTCAGAAAAAGGTTTCATGAGCTAATGAAACGTTCTTAGAACATGTTGTTGACTTACTTCACCGGGTGTGTGATCACAGGGGCCTTCAAGTGATGGCCATCAGCTGATGCTCGCTCATAAGGCTGTGGAATAAAGAGATCATTTAATAAACAGATCATTTAATATCACCATAACAATAATAGTTCGTCTAATAATAGTTTAACGCACCTTATTGGTTCTGCTTTTGTGGATCCAGGGTCTCCAGGGCCGCGTCGCGTTTGTTTCAGAGTTGAATCCGTGCGTCAAAGTGAGTTTCTCCATCGTGTCGGTGGACAGAGAAGCTAAACAGTAAATTCCGATCGGACTGATGCTCAGACTCTACTCTGGGGTCTTTATATACCTGTGTGCGCGGGCTCGTGCCAAACGGTGCGTTCGCGCGTCGCGTCAGGTGCGAGGTCACACTCCCGCAAACACATGGCGAATTCACACATCTGACCAGATCTCAGAGTGAGACAACAGTAAAACATCGTCTCTCTTTCCACACACGCGTTCATCTGTGTTACTGACGCACTGAAAATGCTCAGCACTGATAAAAGCCCCATTATTTTCATCTGCAAGGACAAGCTGTATATAATATTCCACCGACATTTATCAAACCACAGTTGTCAAAAAAACTGCGATCCAACACAGGACTCTAGAAACTTTAACTAGAATTATCAGGAATTAATATCATGGTAAAGGTGTTTGTAAGCAGTTGAAAAAACCAGTAATGAAACTGGTGCCTATTGCTCTCTTCTGGTGATTGCTCACCTTCTGTTGGTGGCTTGTTAAATCCACTAAATCTTAGTGGAATATACCCCAAAACACACTAGAACATTTCTTTAATGGATTTAATGGTTAAAAGTTTGTAATGGTATTTGTAGTGGAAACCATTGCAATTTCTGTTGTTTTTTTTAAGCAGGGAGGGGTTATATGTACAATTTTACATAAATTCCATTATAACATCACATGTGTAAGTGTTTATACTAAAAGACTTTTAATTAATATTGTTTGTTTGAGTACGAAAGATATATTTGCAAAGTGTCAGTGCATCGTATTTATGCGTTTTTTATTCAATATAATTAATAAATAATAAGTACAGTTTGTGCGTTTTTTGTATTGTTTACAGTAGCCAAGTTTACGGCAAATAAAAAAAATATAAAAAAGTTTAATCAGCTTCACAATAATAAACAGGAAAATAACAGAATCAATGATGCAGACTTCTGCACATTCTACACAAATTCTAATAGAGTTCATTCAGGTTACGAGGTTAAAAGAACGTTCGTTCAAAGTTATCTGGTCTTTAATGATGTTCTCAAAAACATTATTTATGCATCGTTAACGGGATATTTTTTTTCCTGAAATGTTTTAGTCTGACGTTCATCTAGAGAACATTAAACAGTAATATTCCCATGATGTTTGCAAAACAATAAAAATGTTAACGTTCCCTTAACATTTGCATAACCCAGAAAAATCGTTTCCAAAATGTTTTTAAAAATGTGACCTTTCAGAGAACATTCAGAAATAACATTTTTATAATGAACTTAATAATGAGTGTTCTCGAAGCTAAGAAACAGCGCTGTCTGTCTCAGGTGAGTTCAGTGTTGGTGATAATTAGAGGATATGATTTAATCAGATGTCGAGGTGTGAAGCGAACTCCGGAACATTTGCTCTCAAACGCAAACATGACGCGTGCGCGCGAGGTCATGAACTCTACTCTCAGCTCGACAAATGATCAAAACACAAACAGAAGACGCGTGCTGCGGGTGAGAGTGTTTACTGAGGGACATTACACTGCAGACATCAGCTTTAAACGACCACAAACACCTCGCGAGGAGAGAAAACTGAACGTTTACGCTAAAAGAGAACAGAAGCGATCAGATCGGTTTCACCTGCACTGTGACAAACAGCGATTATAACCTGAAAAAGACATTTCTTTCTGAATTAACCCGTAAATTACACTAAATCGTTCATTTATGGGTTAATTCAGGAAGAGATGTGTTAAATGATATTGCACCACAAATACTGGAGCACAAAACCAGTCATAAGGTTTATGCATCATCTGAAAGCTGAATAAATAATCTCTCCATTGATGTGTGGTTTGTTAGGAGGACAATATTTGTCTGAGATACAACTATTTGAAAATCTGGAGTCTGAGGGAGCAAAAAAATCTAAATATTGAGAAAATCATCTTTAAAGTTGTTCAAATGAAGTTCTTAGCAATGCATATTACTAATCAAAAATTAAGTTTTGATATATTTACGGAAGGTAATTTACTAAATATCTTCATGAACATGATCTTTACTTAACATCCTAATGATTTTTGTCATAAAAGAGAAATGTATAATTGTGACTCATACAATGTATTGTTG
>JANHFF010000210.1:180000-217500 GCA_024542945.1 allo-octoploid hybrid of Carassius auratus x Cyprinus carpio | reverse complement strand
TTTTTTTTTTTTTTTTCATTTTTATAAATTGAACTATTATTTTCTCTTGTGGACAATATGTGAACATCTTTTATGTGAAATATCGTATTCAGGTCAGTACTAAATAAACAAAAACATGCATTTTGTATGATCCCTCTTACTTTGGTAAAATAATTAACATTTTGCAGATTCTAAGAAGGGGGATGTAAACTTTTGAGCTGGACTGTATGTTTATAACAGTCGCTGTTCCTTCTTGGGTAAGAGAAGCAGATCTCACAGGTCTATAATGAGCGTAATGGCACAAGCGGAGGAAAGAGAGGAAAGTTTGTTTCCTTGGAGATGAGAGTAATGTGTTATAATAGAAAAGAACATTCATATCGCTCTTATATGAACACGTTTTAATGGGAACATTTTAGAGAATTGTGTGTAGGAGAGAGTTTTTTGTTCATTTCTTCAAAAATATGGCAGCTAAAGCTTTGAGATTTCACCTTGGTTTTCTTTCTTATGGAAATAAAGCAGCCCAGAAAAATCATAAGAAGCAAGAATGATGGAGCTTGTGTAAATTCAGATGTGAATATCGAGGATCAGAGAAAGTTCATGATCACCGTGCATTTATCAAACAATGAACATCATCTTCAGAATAAAACACAGATGAAGAAACACACACACACACACACACACACACACACACACACACACATTCAAACAGACACTCTCTACAGTTGACTATTAATAGTGTTCTACATACTGTAGTGCGTTACTATGGAAACAGAGCGGGATGGATGAGGAACTATTGGATTCAAAGGTTACATCCCATAATCACAAACAAACACTCACACACACACACACACTCTCTCTCTCTCTCTCTCTCTCTCTCTCACACACACACACACACACACTTTCTCAAACACACCCACACTCTCTCTCTCTCTCTCTCTCTCTCTCTCTCACACACACACACACATACACACATTTACAGGTCTAAACTGGTCTTAATTTTTTTTTTTTTCTGAATGTTCTCTGAACGTTCAAAATGTCCAGTTTATTTAAATGTTTTAAAATGATTTTTTTTCTTCTTGGTTATGCGAAATTAAGTGAACATTCCATTTTATCATTTGGCAAACATTACAGGAACGTTACTTCTGAATGTCCTCTGAATGTTCTGCAACAATTAGCAGCCAACATTTAATAGACAAATAAACCGTTTCAGAAATACAATCCATGACTCTGTGCTAATATTTTGAGAACGTTATATAAAAAAACTTTATTCATAACTTTGAGAAAACTGTTCCGAGAATGTTGCTTGTCCAAGATGATCTATTAGATTACTAGCTACTATCCTAATAAATAATATTTTTATTGTTTTAAATAAAACTTCCACACAACTAGAGAAAGTCCTGTTTGTTAGTAATAACGAGCAGCTGTGATGCGGTTGTTTCGCCAGCAGGTGGCGCTCTGTTTCTAAAGCTGAACTGAAGCGTTCTGTGAGTGTGTGATGTGAAGCCCAGAAACTCTGGAAACATCAGGGACTCAACACACAGCCGAGCATAAAAGTGCAGTTTTACTAGAATCTGAATGAAGGGACTGATGCGGTCTAGGAGCGAGAACGAGTCTCATCTGATTGCTTGAATATGAACGCTTCAGTTAAACGAGGTTAGGCCGAGATCTGCCCAGAGTTTGTGTTTGCTGGTGGCACAGACTCATCTGGATCGCATTTCAGACTGCAGGAACCCAATATGTGCGGTTAAAGTGAGTCACGGCACGCTTTACGAAACACTCCCAGAATGCTGAGCGCCACAAATGCGCGGGAAACACAGCAAAGTCATTAAAGCTGAATTTTCCTCTCTTGAATGCAACCCTACAGACAGACACGTGTTAAGGCTTAAACATCACTTTTTCCAGCTCAGGGAACCTTCAGAAGAACAGTTCAGTGCCAGACGTTTTTAGAATCATAACGGGAATGGACTGTTATATTTACATACAGTGTGGGAATATGCAAATATTTTTGCAGAGACACATTTATATATGATAAATGTAAAAGATGAAATACAATCTAAAAAAAATTCTAAAATTTGCAATGCTTGGATGCGTAATTGAAGATCCGCCAACCATCATATCATGGTTAACCCGTGGTTAGCAGCTATAGGTGGTTTAGTAAAACCATGGTTAATTTGCGTAAGGGGTTTTTAACTGTTTGACAGACAGTTAGAGGTTATTATGACTCATTTATCGCTGTCTAAGACCAGGATGAGTTACTAGTTTTGTTGCCAATGCATTTGTTGGATTTAGTTTTCCTTCATCCACACGCTTGAAAGGTTCTTCACAGCGATGCCACAGAAGAACTATTTCTGGTTCCAGAAAGAACCATTCAGTCAAAGGTTCTTATCACTTTCTTTTTTATAATCTGAAGAAAGTTATTTTGCAAAAAAGAAGCTTTTGTGAAACAGAAAGGTTCTTCAGATGTTAAAGGTTCTTTATGGAACCATTTAGACAAAAATGTTCTTCTATGGCATCGTGAAGCACCTTTATTTTTAAGAGTGCATGTGTAGTTTCATATATATATATATATATATATATATATATATATATATATATATATATATATATATATATTCATTCCTCTTGTAGGTATAATGCAAGCAACCACTGGAAAGCAATAACTTCCAGAACTCTGTTGAACATTAACCTGTTTGTCAGTCTATAAAAACATCAAGTCAAAGCAAGTTCCCACAGACTGTGAGATTCTTTTCATTTGTGTCCCTGCTCATTAAAGCACTTAGACTCTGGTGTCAACGCCAAAGTCTAACTGTGGGTGTGGATGCCTTGCATACATTAATAATTTAGAGTGTGTGTGTGTGTGTGTCGTCAGACCGCAGCCGTTGCACAACAGTCGTCATACCTGTCCTGTTCTCTGTCCTCACAGCGATCCACCTGTTCCTCTAACAGCAGGAGAGATAGTGACACTATCACCAAACTCTGCTATCTGAACAGATTAATCAGATGAGATTCCTTCAGAAGTGTTTTATCTCTGTTCTTCAGGATCAGTGTAGGTTCTTCAGCAGGCCCGCTGGATCATGGTAAGCTGGCACGTTTCTCCTTATTTGCACACTTGACTGGGTTTGTAAAGTGTGTGAATCTGTCTGAACAGGTCTGTACTTGAGCATTAAAGGTGTGGGTGTGACGCTCAGGTAAATAATTAGCGCAGGCGTTCAAGCTTTCTCTTTCTTTACTCAAGAACTCCAGCATCAGTTCCATCTGATGATTCATCTCCAGTGAGCAGATACTCTCGACTCTGAAGACCGGCTGTGAGTCTCTCTGCATTTGTTTTAATTATGGACGAGGAGAATCAATGCATGTGTGGATTTGGCCTAAATATCTTGATTACCATTATTAGGAAATAATAGCACTTCCATTGGAAGCACAAGAGTGTTGCAGGTTTCACTTACGCTTTCAGCTGCAGTTCGTTAGAAAACCATCCACTCTTCGGTAACAAACTGAGCTTATAAAAACGTGAAATGTTCATCTTAGAAAGGTTGCAAAAATGTTTCTTACAGCGTTACACAAACTTTTTTTTAGTATTTATAGCCTACTTAGTATTTATCTACTACATTTTTTTACCTTAAATAAACATTTATTGCTACCGAACACTAAAATGTCCAGTTTATTAATTGTAAATGTAATGTTATTTAAAGCTTGCGAAAATGTTTCTCACAATGTTCTATTAACTTTTTTTTTTTTACCTTAAATGTAACATTATTTGAATGTTTATTTTAAATATTTTAGGAACATTCAAATGTCCAGTTTTCTTGTCGTCATCACATTATTTAAACGTTTCTATTAACGTTTTCACCCGAAATATATAAATGTTTATTCTAAGAATAAGCCTATATTTTTCTTTCATGATTAGAACGTTGTTTAAAGGTGACAGCAAACGTTTCCCGGAACGTTCATCAAGTACATAAGAGTTTTGAGAATGTTATTCTAAGAACGCTTTCTGTCAACATTATGAGAACGCACATCAACTATAAAGAAAGGTTTTAAGGACATCACCTTAGGAACGGTTTGTCCTAACTTTTATGTTCTTTAGAGCATAATTTTTTTTTGTTTGTTTGTTGTTGTTGTTGTGTTTTTTTTTTGTTTTTGTTTTTTTTTTACTTTTAAACTGTTTCACAAGTGCTTTTTTTTTGCAAATGAATCTAAACTAAGCATGCATAATAATGAAAAGAGCATTAAGGAAAGAGTTAAAGTAGTGTTTGAACAGTGTGTGTGTGCGCGCGCGCGTGTGTGTGCGCTCGCTCGCTTCTGGAGGCTCTCTGAATGAGCTCTTGTTCTTTGTGCTGGACTCGCTTCATCTGATCCTCTGAAACCCAATCTTCTCCGCCTGCGTGTCTCGGCGCGCGTCCTGCGGCGCACTAATAATTAACGCTCGCGCGCTTTAATGACGCGCGTCTGATCGCTTCTATCGATCTGGAGCTTCTCAGAGCCGCAGGGCTGGATCAGTTCGCCAAAGACGCGCTTCTCTGGGTGTTCCGCTCGCCGAACCGGACCGTGAGTTTCTCTCAAGAGTTCTGATCAAATAATGACTGTCTGAGCTTCTATAGAATGTCATTTTAGAACCACCTAGAAATACTTTAGAATCGTTTGCTCCGTATTTAATTGTTCCCAGTAATTAAGTGTTCTAACCACCGCGTCTTTGAATGTTTTCTCAGACTTCTGGACTGCATTTCTAGAGAGAGAGAGAGAGAGAAAAAAACTCTCTGGAACACTTTGCTAAAGTTTATTAGACAAAAAGTCAAACTTTGAATAATGCCTTTTTAGATGACATTCCCAAAATACTTTATATATATATATATATATATATATATATATATATATATATATATATATATATATATATATATATATGCATAATGTCCTCCTTAAAGGCATAGTTCACAAAAAAAAAAAAAAAAAAAAAAATTGATCATTTGTGACCCTCTCTGTGAAATCAAGGTTTAAGTCTCAATATCTAATTATGAGATAACAAGCATCAAAGTTTGATTTCAGCCATTAATTTCACTATGATTTCAATGTTTCTGTTACTCTAAAAAAAAAGATACTTTGAAGAATGTTGGTAACCAAACAGTTGACGGCAGCCATTGACTGCCAGTGTATATTTTCCAAACTATGGAAGTCAGTGGCTACTGTCAGCTGTTTAGCAGAATTTACATTTTTTCGATGGCAGTGATGGTTATCGCAGTTTGTTAACTGTTACAATACCTATGAAACTATGTTTAGCATGCTTGTATTCTTGTGGAAATGCTTCTATGTTGTGTTTCTGAATGATGAGCAGTGTCTTTGTGTTTGGTTTGTCTGTCTTTTACTTTAATGACAGCAGCACTCATTTACATTCATCTGTAGTCAGTGACCTACAAATAGTGCAGAATATGAGACATTTGTCCATTTTGCATGATAATCTTCCTCCGTTTTACTTTTTCAAAATGCATAGCTTACTCAGAAATGTCAAGTTCAGAGCAGTTAACCAGTGATGGGAAAAACAAACCTTCCTGAAGCTGTAAATCACTGGAACTAATTGCTTCACAAAACGATTCACTGTTTCAAAACACTATGCAACAAAAACTCAGGCCAAAACTGCATAAAACAGCTTTTACACACCCATTTCAAATGTTTTATTGAAAGTGTAATATATTAAATGCAATTAACAAGATTAACAAGGAGCTAAACAAGACTATTTTTCTTTAATAACCCCATTGGCAGATACTTTTGCTTGCTTTAAGCAAAAACTAACAACATTTTGATCTTTTTTTTCTTTTTTTCAGAAAACAAGACTTAATATCTTAAGTCATTTTTACCTGTAAAGTAAATGCATCTTGATTCAGTAATTTTTAGATATTCAAACTAGAAAACAAGACTAAAAATACTAAGAAAGAAATACATTTTTGCAGATATAAAAACAACACATGCAAAAAAATAATTTTCTTAGTTTTTTGTCTCGTTTTCAGTACAGTAAAATAACTTAAGATATTATGTCTTGTTTTCAGAAAAAATCATCAAAATTTTGTTAGTTTTTGCTTAAAGCAAGCAAAAATATCTGCTAACAGGGCAAGAAAAATAATCTTGTTTAGCCTTTGAATTAAAATTATTTTTCTTGCCCTGTTAGCAGATATTTTTGCTTGCTTTAAGCAAAAACGAACAAAATTTTGATGATTTTTCAGAAAACAAGACTTAATATCTTAAGTCATTTTACTTGCAAAATAAATGCATCTTGATTCAAGCATGTTTAGATATCTATACTAGAAAACTAAAGAAATAGCTAAGCAAGAAAATCATTTTTTAGAGTGTATGCATAAAAACTGAACACACAAAGGTAAAAAAAAAAAGAAAAAAGTTAAATATTGCCCCTTGATTTCTGCCCCCTAGTGAGTGTTCCAGATCAGACTCTAAGTGTTTGGCTTGTGTTTGTTTGTGTGTTTGCAGGCTGAGAGTCCACAGGAGCACAGCCCAGGGGTGTTGAGTCGTATCGGGAGCTGGCTGTCATGGGGTTGGGGCAGAGATGATCCCAGCTCCCAAACACAGCAAGAGGAGGACCACAGAGAAACCAGAGCAGACGAGACAGACAGTCCTTCAGGAGGTAAGACCAGCCCAACCCTCGAGCGGAATGCCAAACATCTGAGACTCGAACGCAGTCCGTCGCTTGAGAGGAGAAGCCCACCTGATCTCTTTGACCAAATGGGACGGAGGAGATCTGGCAGGAGGAGGCGGAGCTCTCACGGAGATGGGGGCGGAGTTAAATCCCCAACCAGTCCCCAACCTGAAAGCCCTGAAGCAACCAGTTTGACGAGCGGCCCTCAGATGACATGCGCTGACTCAGCTTTTGAGGAAACTTCAAACAGCCTCCCAGAAGCCTCCGGAGCAGAAGCGCCGAACTCCGGTAACCGAGAGGATGTCTTCCGAGCAGAATGGGCCCAAGTGCACCTGAGCGAAGACGCAGATTCAGATTCGCTGGTCCAAGCGGCGCTGGTTTATACAGATATGGATGAGGAACGGGTGGTGAGGCTGACAGAGAGCGCCGAATCCAAGCGCAGGAGCATCAAAGTGTCTCACAGCGAGGTGGTCTTCGCTAAAAAGGTGGTGGTCCCCTCGGAGGAGCAAAGGGAAAATCAAAATGTGGCTTTTAAAGACACCGAACGGCCGAGATCTGATGGAAGAGCCAGGTAAATTATACCTGTTTTACCTGTTCGTAGCTGTGCTTACAGGAATAACAAACTAAATTCTCGGATTTGATTTGATCTGTGAGCTTTTTAAAGCTAAAGTTGGTGTTTGGGCTTGAGTTTAAGTCATGGTTTTCTAGTATAAATATCTAAACGTTCTTGAATCAAGATGCATTTTTTTGACAAGTAGAATGACTTCCATTAAGTCTTTTTTTCCGTAAAAAAAATTATCAATATTTTGTTTCTTTTTTGCTTAAAACATGCAAAAATATCTTAATTCAAAGGCTAATAAACAAGATAAATTTTCTTGCCCCATTGGCAGATATTTTTGCTTGTTTTAAACTCAAAAACTAACAAAATATAGTTTTTTTCTTAAAGCAAGAAAATGCATATTTATTCAAGAATTTTTAGACATTTATTCTAGAAAACAAGGCAAAAATACTAAGGAAGAAAATCATTTTTTGCAGTGTTTCAAAGCAAACTGTTGAATGTGCTTCATCTACACATGGGAAATCTTTCTTAAAGATCATCAGGACAAAACATCATGCGTCATGTTGTGAAATATGCTCTCTTACTAGGTCATTATCAAGTAGTTGTCATTCCTCTGGGCTGTAAAGTCATAGATTAAAACCTGTTGGTTAAAGTTCCTGATCTGGTTCCAACAGCTCCCTGCATTGAAAAGAGGCATTTTCATAACAATTAAGTGTTTACATAGTTAAATGCCAGTTTTTCTAGATGTCAGCCTTGCATTTTTCTACTGTATGCACCAGCAGCTCTTAAAGGAACAGTTCGCCTAAAAACTGGAAGGAGATATTTGAAGTATATTTTTTTTCCATTCAGTGCAAGTGATTTTTAATGCACAGTTTCTGCAGGTCTGAAAAAAGTCTTAACTCACACTTCCACAAATCAAGGCCTTAAAAGGTCTTAAATATGAGCAGAATCATAAATCCTTTGCATTATATGTTGCATGCATTGCAAAGGTCAGTATTTTTGTCTTGCTTTCCAGTAGAAATATCTAAATAACCTTAAATCCGGATAGATTTACTTGAAATTCAAAGTGAAGAAATTAAGTCATGTTTTTTTTTTGAAAAATTGAACAAAATTAAGGGAGTTTATGCCCAAAACAAGAACAAATATCTGTCAGTGGGGAATTAAAACTTGTTTTATTTTTGAATTACGATGATATTTGTGGGCTTGGGGTCAGATATATGTCCTTTATCATAAATTCACCCTATTTTGATAAATTTCTCAAAAAACTTCATATGTAAATATGATATCATACATTGTGTTTCCTTAAATTTAAGACTTAAGGTTATAATTAAGGAATAAATTAGTCTTCATAAAACTTGAAGAAACCCTGCAATGTCAAATTCCAAAAAAAAAAAGAAAAAAAAAAGGCATAACTATGACTCTTGCATTATATTCCATTCATAATGTTAATACTGGGTGAGAAACAGACTAAAATGCATGCCACACTGTAAAAAATGATCAAAAATGTGTTAGTTTTTGCTTAAAACGAGCAAAAATATCTGCCAATGAGGTAAGAAAAATAATCTTAAATCAGGCTAAACAAGATTATTTTCTTGATTTTTTTTTTAAATGAGACGTAATATCTTAAGTCATTTTACTTGTGCATCTTGATTCAAGAATGTTTAGATATTTATACTTGAAAACAAGACGAAAATACTAAGAAAATTATTTTTTGTTGTGCATTTGAGAAAATCTAAGTTATTTGCTGACAGCTTTCCCCTCACACAACGATATCTTACTTAAGAAGATTGCACAAGAGTCATAACTTTTAAGATGCATTTTTATGCTTTTCTTGCTTTTTGGAGCTTAACAGTCATCTCTCATTGACTTTCAAAGAAGGGAAAAGAGCAGGAATTAGCTTGTAAATTTGTTGCGCAGCTTTTGAAATTTTATCGTGCAGCTCGTGTTAGTCACTTAATAAAAGCGTTTTTCCAGAACATGCAAATGAAGAAGGGGAAGTCTGTATCTTAATGGATTTGTGGCTTGCTTCATGCAGAGAGAAAGAACTGAAGAGAACAGACAAAGAAGAGCAGAGAAAGAGGAAAGAAAGACAATGAGCTAACAAAGGGAGTTCATGCTAATGTGAATAGTGTGAACTTGATATTCGAACCAGTTTTGACCTTTATTCTTTGTTCTTTTACAGATTTCCAGAGGACAGAGTGGACGGCACCAATGTGAAGTCCAAGGGCCGAATCGCAGACAAGATCAGTCTGTTTGAGAGAGGAGCCACCAATGCAGTTAGCAGCTCCACAAACCTGCGTCACCTGGATATTTCTCCAGCTCGAAATGTGGCTAGTCGTCTTTTGACAGAACGTGTCGGAGCACGGTCCAGTTCCGCACCCCCAAACCAAACGGTTAAAGAGAGGGCAATGAATTTTAATGCAGGACGGAGGGGAGAAGAGAAGCTGACGTTGCCGTCTGGTCATACGATGAACGAAGGACATTCAAAAACGGCTGAAATATCTTGTTCTGGACGTTTTGAAAAATCTACAGCAAAGACAGATACTAGCGGAGAGCCAAAGGTTAAATGCAAACCTCATTTAAACCTCGATCAAACAGACTCAAAATCCCACAATGCAACACAAAGTACACCTGTATTGTCAGAAAGCACAAGTGACTCAAACATTGGGAATAAAGAGCTGGATTCTCTGCCAATGGTTTCATCACCTACTGATGAGACACCGCAGGTGAAATCGCCAAACCGGACCGGCTCGCGATCTAAAAAGCGTCGAGGCAAAGATCCACTGAGCCCCACCAAGCCAGAAATGGATCAGGGTAAACAGGAGGTCAGGGACAAACCTCTTGTAGAAATTGTAAAGACCACAGAGCAGTATTCTGATAAAGAAAGACCCAACTCTGCTTGGGAGGCCGTAAGCAAAACACCTGAAGTCCCTCCAAGGTTGGAGAAAGCAACAGAAATTATGCAAAGCACAAAGAAAAAATCAGACTCTCCACCTGCGGACACAAAATTTCCTAAAGAAATGAAAAGCAAAGATGAGAAGCAGCATAGCTCAAATGAAGAGAAGACAGAACAGACAGAGATGGACTCAAAAACGGAAGAGAAACAGAGAAACATCAACCAAAAGCAGCCTGTTCATGAGCGCTCAGAAGGAGAGGGGCAGAGGCACAGAGACGTGATTGTAAACACATTGTTTGGAGAGTCAGGGAAACCAGATCCATCTGTGACAAAAGAAGAGAAACCACCATCCCCGGAGGACCTGAAGGAGGCCAACTCTAAAGAATCCTCTGAGCCAGCCAATAATAGCGCTGCAGCCTCCAGGAAAGATGCCATGCGAAACAGAGGGAGTGAGACGGATATGCTGGTCTTACCTGAGAAAAAAGCGGAAAACACCACTGAAAGTGACTTAAAATCAGCACAAAGACCATCAAAGACAAACCAAAAGAGTCGAGAAAAAGACCGTTTGGCTGAGATTAGCAATCAGAATGAGAAAAACAAGCTTTTTACAGAAACAACTGAGACACACAAACATAGTACTGAAGTCAGTACATCAAAGCCAACCAAGCAGAATGTAGAAGAAGGAATTACATCAAAGACGGCTAAACATGGTAAATCAAAGGACACCTCGGCTGTGAGACAAGACGACACAACTGTTATGCCAACCAGTGAGGGTAAAGAGACTCACACTACAGAGATCAACTCTGAATTGTCTGATCAGACTAAAGAAAACGCCACTTCTACAAGTAGGACACCGGCAACACCAAACCCTGCACTGATCAAAGACCAAAATGACTATATGGATGCCATAATTTCACCTCAAATTCCACCTACAGAGGGAGGCGGTCCCAAAAGAGACGGGCCACCCCTACAAAACCAATCAGAGAGTGGAGAAGAACAGAAAATAAAGGCAGTGTCTAATAAAACGGATTTACAACAGCCCAGCACTGATATTAAAAAGGGAGGCACCAAGGAAACCCAGAGTAAAATCACCAGCATAGAAATGACATCCATAATAAAAGGAGATATACACTCTGTGCAGGCGGAAGATCAGGTTTCTGACTCTCTTAAGCAGTCTGGAGAAAATGCACTTGGCTCTAGCCTTGAAAATACCTTACCTGAAATACCATCCAATAATGACAATCTACCTCTGAGCTCAGCAAAAAAGAAGCCCACTTCCTTGTCATCCAAAGCCATTGAAGCATCCACTGAGAAATCTGGCCAGGTCACCGCTAAACCAGCCTCAAAAGATGATACGGCTTTCAATGATAACGAGAACACAACTCTGTCAAACTCAGCTAATAAAAAAACAAATAATGAAAAGACCACTCCTCCACCAGCATCTACAAATGTAATAACCACTCCTGAAAAACCAACAACTATCGAAAAAAGCACATCTCCACAAGCCTCAACCAATGAGAAAACCTCCACTTTGCCTGCCTCAACTAAAGAAATGACTACAGGTCTATCATCATCTACCACTGAGACAATATCTGCTACATCAGGCTCCAATGAAGACAAAAACAAACCTCCACCAGCCTCAACTGATGAGACAATCTCTGCTTTGCCTGCCCCAACTAGCGAAAAGACCACGCCTCCAAGAACATCAGACAATGAAAAGACTACACCTCCAACAGCATCAGCCGTTGAAAAGACTACACCTCCAACAGCATCAGCCATTGAAAAGACTACACCTCCAACAGCATCAGCCATTGAAAAGGCCGCGCCTCCAACAGCATCAGCCATTGAAAAGACTACACCTCCAGCAGCATCAGCCGTTGAAAAGACTACACCTCCAACAGCATCAGCCATTGAAAAGACTACACCTCCAGCAGCATCAGCCATTGAAAAGACTACACCTCCAACAGCATCAGTCATTGAAAAGACTACACCTCCAACAGCATCAGCCATTGAAAAGACTACACCTCCAACAGCATCAGCCATTGAAAAGACTACACCTCCAACAGCATCAGCCATTGAAAAGGCAGCGTCTCCAACAGCATCAGCCATTGAAAAGACTACACCTCCAACAGCATCAGTCATTGAAAAGGCAGCGTCTCCAACAGCATCAGCCATTGAAAAGACTACACCTCCAACAGCATCAGCCATTGAAAAAGCGGCGCCTCCAACAGCATCAGCCATTGAAAAGACTACACCTCCAACAGCATCAGCCATTGAAAAAGCGGCGCCTCCAACAGCATCAGCCATTGAAAAGACTACACCTCCAGCAGCATCAGCCATTGAAAAGACTACACCTCCAACAGCATCAGCCATTGAAAAGACTACACCTCCAACAGCATCCGCCATTGAAAAGATTACACCTCCAGCAGCATCAGCCATTGAAAAGACTACACCTCCAACAGCATCAGCCATTGAAAAGGCAGCATCTCCAACAGCATCAGCCATTGAAAAGACTACACCTCCAACAGCATCAGCCATTGAAAAAGTGGCGCCTCCAACAGCATCAGCCATTGAAAAGACTACACCTCCAACAGCATCAGCCATTGAAAAAGCGGCGCCTCCAACAGCATCAGCCATTGAAAAAGCGGCACCGCTACCAGCACCAACCATTGAGACAACCTACACATTATCAGGCTCAGCTAATGAACAAACCACACCATCTGCCTCATTAACCATTAGGTCTCCCTCCACTTCATTAGGTATAGGTGATGACAAGAACAAACCTTCATCAACATCAACCATTGAAACAATCTCCACTTTATTAGCCTCCAGTGATGAAAAGAACAAACCTCCACCAGCCTCAGCTAATGAAAAGAACACAACTCCATCAGAGACAACCAATGAAAAGACCATATCTCCACAAGCCTCAACCAATGGCACAACCTCCACTTTGCCTGCCTCACCTAAAGAAAAGACTACACCTCCACCAGCATCAACCACTAAGACACTCTCTACTACATTAAGCAGCAGTGACGACAAAAACAAACCTCTGCTAACCTCAACTAATGAGACAGTCTCCGCTTTGCCTGACCCAGCTAATAAGACTGCGCCTTCAACAGCCTCAACAAATGAAGAGAACACAACTACATCAGAGTCAGCTAATAAAAGGACAACTAATGAAGAGACCACATCTCCACAAGCCTCAACCAATGAGACAACCTCCAAGAAAAAGACTGCACCCCTACCAGCATCAACCACTGAGACAATCTCTGCTACATTAGGCTCCAATGATGACAAGAACAAACCTCCACCAGCCTCAACTGATGATAAAACAACATCTTCATTAGACTTAACCAAAGAGAGAACCACACCTCTACCAGTCTCAACTAATGAGACAATCTCCACTTTGCCCAGCCTAGCCAATGAAAAATCCACGCCTCCCACAGCATTAGCCAATAAAAAAGCCAAACCTCTACCAGCACCAACTATTGAGACAACCTCCACATTATCAGACTCAGGTAATGAAAAAACCACACTATCTGCATCATCAACTGTTGAGGTTGCCTCCTCTTCATTAGGCTCAGTTGATGACAAGGCCACTCCACCATCAGTCTTAACTAATGACAAGACCACACCTCCACCAGCCACAACTAAAGAAAATGCTGCACCTCCACCAGCTTCAAACAATCCACCAGTCTCCATTGATATCACTACTAAAAATGAGAGGACCACACCACAACCAGCATCATCCTCTTTCCTGCTAACCTCCATCAATGGAGATAATATAAGTCCACTTCCTTCATCCAAAGAAAAGACAATATCACCACCAGACAATGATAGTAGGAAGGCCACACTTTCACCAGAAAAGCCCTTGGGTCCTGAAGTCTCAGCAAAAGAGAATATCTTCTCCAGTAAATCTATGACTCCATCCACAAGAAAAAAGGAGTTCATTCTCAAACCCTTTCTCCTTCCAGAAATCCCTGCTGCGCCCGGCAGTTCCTCCCAGAGCAGGGACTCTCCATCTAGCTGGCTTGATGTGGATCACCAACGTCCTATAAGGAAGAAGCTGTTGATTCCAGATCCCAAGCTGAGCTCCTCTTTGAGTGGGACCAACCTCCTGAACACATTGGGAGAGTTTGACCCAGATGACTTCATTGCAAATGTGAAAAGGCTAGCGATGCCATTCAATCTTCCCCTACGCAAACACAATAAACATCGCCTGCAAGCACCTCCATTTGCCATGCCTGCCATCAAAGAAGACCACTTTGAGAAACCCTTTGATCCGGAGGAGTTCCAGCATGGCTTGAGGCGAAGGAGGGAATTCATTTTGGATCTGCCTCCCAGTTCAAAATCAAAAGTCACAGAAGTCAAGGAGGCAGAGATCAAACCTAAGCGAGAGAGCATCCTCACAAGGTCCCTGATCTTCCAGAGAGCAAGGAAGGAGCCTGAAAAGGAAGAGGAAGCAATAGAGGAGGGATCAGATGAGAATAAAACAGAACCACAGAAGGCAAAGTCTCGTTTGGAGAGGTGCTCTATTGTCAGCATTCTACGCAGCCCCAGCAAAGGAAGACGAATGGAGTTTTTAAGCCCCACTGAGAGTCCTTCAGGTGGGCTGTTATCACCTAGCGATGGTTCTGGGTCTACGGCACCTCCACAATCACAGCTAGCCCCAACTATAGAACCACCCAAATTGGTCCCAGTAGATGAAACCCTAGCTAAGAATAACAGCCGTGATACACCGTCTGGTTCTCAGGTTATTCAAAAACCTAGCTTGGATATTGGGCCTGCCATGACACCTGACCTCAAAACTACTTCAAGAGACCCCACAGTCTCACTTTTAACAGACTCTAATGCTTCTTTTCCTCCTAGTGGTAGCCAAACTAGTTCCCAGGTTGTACCCAAACCTACGAAAGATGATGGACCTACCCTGGCGCCTGACTTGAAAGCAACTTCAGCAGACCCTTCAGTCACCATGTTTACAGACACTAATGCTCCTACTCCTCCCAGTGGTTCCCAAACCAGTTCCCAGGTTCTACTGAAACAAACAAAATATGATGGACCTACCCTGACACCTGACTTGAAAGCAACTTCATTTGACCCTCCAATCACCATGTTAACAAACACTAATGCTCCTCCACCTAGTTGTACCCAGTCTGGTTCCCAGGATGATGGACTTGCCATGACACCTGACCTTAATGCTTCTACTCCTCCCAATGGTTCCCAGACTAATTCCCAGGTTGTACTGAAACCTACTACAGATGATGGACCTACACTGCCAACTGACTTGAAAATAACTTCATTAGACCCTTCAATCACCACTAATGCATCTCTAACGCCTAGTTATACCCAGTCTGGTTCCCAGGATGTTCTAAAACCTATCAAGGATGATGGACCTGCTATGACACCTGATCTCAAAACAACTTCAAAAGACCCCACAGTCACTATGTTTACAGACACTAATGCATCACTGCTTCTCAACACTACCCAGGCTGGTTCTGATGTTGTTCTGCGACCTGATGGACCGACCCTGAAAACAACTACAGTAGATGCTCCTCCACCATGTCCTTCCTTTGATGACATCAAGTTGCCTAGTTTCCTGGAGAAATTTCTTCCAAAGGAACCTGAAAATGCTCAACCATCAAATAAGATCAACCCACTGGTCAGCCTTCCCTCATTCATCACACTGACCACAGCAACAACACATACTTGCATCCGTTCATATTCTAAGCTAGTGCTAAGTGTTGTTTCACAATAGAGTTGTTCTGTGTGTATATATTTGTGTGTGCTGGTTAGATGGCTAGAGAAAGTGCCTCAATACCTGGTCTAGTGGATCTGAATAAGGCTGTTGACGTAGCTGACAGGATGATCCCAGAAGATACGATTCTACCTGCACCTGTAGTTCCAGCGGCTCAAATCCCTCAAGCTATACCTCAGCGAAAACTTCCAAATGTATGAGTCAATAACCAATGCGTATTTTCTTTGTAAATACTAAATGTGAATTTGTTCATAGCTGCAGTTGCTCTGCATGCCTGCTTGTTATTTATGCGTGTCCATATTTGTACATGACAATGTTGGAGATTTGAAGTTTGTTGAACAAAACTTGTTCAACTTGTTGAACATTTGAACATGTTCAAAGGGTAAAATCTTTGGGTTATCATTGGCTCATGTTTTTGACTGTTTGTCTGTTTGGTTAAATATTATGAAACATTTGCAAACTAATTACCTGCATTACTCTCTTAACCACAGTGTTTTGTTTTTCAGATTCCAGCTGCTCGCGGAATCCACCGGCGTCCTGGAAAGGTTTGCCAGAATTTCAAACCCGTGACCTAACAGAGAATTTCAGATCTGAAAACCTGCTCTATTTGCATAACATGAGCAAAGTTTAATTTTATTTATGCTTAAAATATGTGAGTAAAAATATGTGAGTTTTGTGGCCATCAGATTGTGATATTTGAGCACCATCAGTTCAGCGGTCAGTCCATTGAGTTCTACAGGGATCAACCTGATACCACACACATGAAACTGTCCAGTGTCATATCTATTAAAGTGGTCAGAGGATGGTAAGTGGCATTTACGGAGAACAAATGCTGGGCCTTTCAGTTGAATAGATTTAACTGTGCATTTTGGCCTCTCATAGCTGGATATTATATGAGAAACCGGGATTTGAGGGACGATGCATTGCTCTGGAAGAGGAAGGAGTTACCGAACTGCCCAATCAATGGACAGAAGAGGGTGAAGAAACATCTGCCCCTGTGGTCATTGGCTCAATTCGACTGGCTGTCAGAGTAAGTGACCTTCTTGAAATGATTGTATTGAACACAATATCCAAAGGTCAAAAGAGATGGGAGTGACCGCTGTTTTTTCCTGTATGTTTCTGCAGGACTACACTCCTCCCCGGATAGAGCTGTTCACTGAGCCTGCTGGCAGAGGCAGAAGCTCTGAGTATGTGGATGACACAGCGGAAATAGGCAGTTTTAGCCGTCCTCAGAGCACCGGCTCCATCAAAGTCCACAGTGGTCTGTAAGTTCTGCTCAGACCTTAAGCGTTTCCTGGGGTGTGTGTTGTCAAAGTGTAGCTCTTGACATATACATCTTTACTGAGTACTTACAAAAAAATGTGTTATGATTCACTTTCTGTTTTGGAGAACTGGGCAACTGAACTTGTGATGTTTGGTAAAGCCAAAAAAAAAACACTTTTTACAACAGCAAAGAAATGTACTAAAAATCAATCAAAATACCTCAGCGACTATTTCAATACTCCTTGGGACTAAATTGGGCCACTTTCTAGTATATAAATGTATACTTTTAAATATACTTTAAGTATAACAGTAGTAAACTTTAAGTACACAACTAGTTTAAATTTATGTTTTTAGTTTGTACTGCAACTATACTAAAAGTGAACTTATAGGTATACTGATAATTTACTAAATAAATACTTGTAGCATTTTTAGTACACTCTGAAGAATAGTGCCAGTAAACTACTAGTTTAGTTGTTTTATACTGCAAGTATACTCATAAGTTTTCTTTAAATTAACTTTATTTCATACTTTAAGTATACTACTATGTCCCTATTTAGGTATTAATTTGTATATATTTTGTTATATGAATAGGCTATCTGAACATACAAACGTCAAAAGAAAGAATGGGGTATTTGCTTGTAAACAAAAACATTTTATTCTAGCTTCATGCATTATTTTTTGTAAACACTTGAATGTGGGCAAGTTTCATAAATAAAAAAATTTTAAAGGGATACTCCACCCCAAAATGAAAATTTTGTCATTAATCACTTACCCCCATGTCGTTCCAAACCAGTAAAAGCTTTGTTCGTCTTCGGAACACAATTTAAGATATTTTAGATGAAAACCTGGAGGCCTGTGACTGTCCCATAGACTGCCAAATAAATAACAGTGTCAAGGTCCATAAAAGGTATGAAAGTCGTCGTCAGAATACTCCATCTGCCATCAGACGTGCAATCTGGGTTATATGAAGTGACAGGAACACTTTATGTAAGCGAAGAAAACAAAAATAAGGACTTTATTCAATAATTCCTTTTGTCAACGGTCTCCTCTGTGTCTCTTCATATCACTGTATGCTGTGTATGCTCTTCTTTATCATCCGCGCCACAAGGATGCGCTGTTTTCTTTCAAATCAAAGCTAAATACACGTAGAAACAGCGCATCCTTGTGGCGCGGATGATACAGAAGACTTTCATACCTTTTATGGACCTTGACACTGTTATTTACTTGGCAGTCTATGGGACAGTCACAGGCCTCCAGGTTTTCATCCAAAATATCTTAAATTATGTTCCGAAGAGGAACTGAGCTTTTACGGGTTTGGAACGACATGGGGGTATGTGATTAATGACAAAATTTTCATTTTGGGGTGGAGTATCCCTTTAAGAAATAAATAAACAACATTTTGAACAAAAAGCTGAAAAAGACTATGAATTGGATTCAGAATGAATTCCAACACCTCAACGCTTGACAGTCATTACCTCTCCATGGGTCAACATTATATTCCATAATGTTACACAGTTCTGATACTGTTTTATTTCTGATCGTGTGACATTACATGTGGAAGCATCTGTTGTTTCGGTTTCTTCTTGGCTTGTTTCTGTACAGAAGATGTGTAGTAGCACCCCCTAACGTACAACAATGAAAACATGGATTCCCGGAGCACAAGTAGCTATAGCTCAAATATATTTAGACTTTTTCTAAGTATGAGTCAAGTATGCTTAAATGTCATTTTAAGTATATTTCTGAGAAGTACATAAAAAGTAGACTGAAAGTATACTTTCCTATTTTTAATTTAAAAAAAAGTATACTAATAGCACACTTGAATAAACTTTTTCATAAGGGGCCTGGGTATACTACTTTTCCGCATTCCGCTGTGTCTCGCGCACATCTTTCAAAGTCTACTCAATCACGGATGAGCACAAACAGATGAGTTCGACAAATGCACAGTGCCACCTAGTGGACTCGTTCTATCTGCGCGTTTGGTATCCGTTATTTTTGACCAAAGTAATATCAAGGTGACCAAAGATTTTAACGAAAGCACTGTTGGAAGAGCTGTCATATTTTGTTCATGTTTGGATAGCTGCTTCGCAGATGGTGCTCTTGAAGGGGTTGCCATGTCCTCTTTTTATAAGCAACACTTGTGAAGCATCTTTGAGCTAAAAGTGGCTTATTTCCAAGGTAATACTTTAGGATTTAAGTTCTCTATGGCCATGTTCTTATTTGCCATTTTTTATAGCAATATCTGGCAACCCTGGGTCAAGGCATACCTCCTTCCCTGTGATTTCTTGCATTACGCATTTAAATATGTTATTAACTAATTATTCATTTAAGTTCTGTACTACACACTGTAAATACAGTTGCCACTCCCTGGTTATCTCGGAAGTCAATACGGTTGTAGAATGCGGTCGTTGCTCTTAAATTATCTCAAATGACTGAACTGTGTACATACAGAACTAGTACTAAAAGTACTAAAAGGTGAACTGACTACCAAATTTAGATGCAGTATGTACAGTATATGGCCAGTGTTGTGAGAACATAATGACTGGATTCCTGATGATTCATGAGTATGTTATGCTTTTATGAGAGCGTTTGAGTCACAGCATTAGTCACGCTGAACCATATAAACAATATCAGAGCCACATATTCCTGCACTCAAACTATAGCACAAAAACTCATTCAGAGGCTCTCAGTAGTGTTTATAACAGACAGAAAGAGGAAAATAGAATGCTTATAATTATTAAAGTGGCAGATACAGTCACTTCAGTCACAGAGTGACACAATACTTGTAAACACTGGATCTATTGTTTCTATTTTGTAATGTTTTGTTTAAAAGTGTCCAAAGACTTGTGTGTGTGCGTGATAAACAGAGACAGCAGAACAGGAAGTGAGGATGACAAAAACACAGAGGAGAGACAGGAATAATCAGGAAGAGGGCAGAATGGCAGATGAAAGCTATGGCAGGAATGAGAGCAGGAATAGAAAGAGAAAATCTCAGATTGTTGAGGAGGGTGGAGGTGAATGATTTACAGCTGCAGGTTAACCAGCAGAACACAACAACAACAACAACCAGTAATATTTACAGTACAGCATATTCACATTTGTTTATTTTAAATCAAAATACCATTTAATGGAACAGAAGTCAGTTGTGTTTGTTTGTGTAGTCGGTCTGTAGATTCTGTTGAAAGATGAAGCAGATAAAAACTTCTGAACATGACAGAAAACATGCGGTTCATGCGAGCTGTTACTTATTTCATATGCAAAGAAAGCCAGATGAACTTTTGGAAAATGGTCGGGTTTCATAAACTTTTTAAGCAAGTGGAAAAAACTGACATGAACATTTTTAACATGCCAGGGAGGGTGGAAAATTGTCATAAAAACTAAAAAATATATATACTTGTTTATTTTATTTATTTTTTAATCTTTATTTTTTAAGTTTTTATAAACTTTATGTAAATGGACAAATCCCAGGAAAACAAGCAATCATTAATATTTTGAAACATGTTAGAGAGAGTAGAAAATTATCCCCAAACTTTTTTTTTTAACGTTTTTATAAACTTTGTTTATGCAAGTGGAAAAACCTCAGCAAAACAAGCAAACATTATTCTTCAAATGTTGACTACTATATATATATATATATAAAAAAATCACATTTAACATCAGAGAGTGTGGAAAATGGTTATAAAAACTACATGTTTTTTTTTTTTTTTTAAGTTTTCATTAAATTTTATGTTCATGTAAGTGAAAAACATCAGGAAAATGAGAAAACTTTAATATTTTTAATATTTCAGAGAGTGTGTAAAATGGTCTTTAAAACTAAACTGGAAACTTATGTTTTCATGCTTATGTGAGTGTAAAAACCTCAGGAAAAGGCAAACATTAATATTTTTTACAAGTCACAGAGAATGAAAATGTCCATTAAAAAAACTGCATAAAATTATTTTTTTAAAAACAATCAGAGATTAATGTTTTTAACATTGCTTCCCACGACCATTATCAGTGAGATTTTGGTCAGTAAGGTGTTAACTAGTACCACCAAAAACTAGTGAAGTCACTTCTAATCATCTGACTCGACTAATATCCGATGCGTGATCTGTTATGATCAGGTGACTGATGATTGACAGCTGTCGTCTCTGCTCTGCAGGTGGCTGGTTTACAGTGATCCGGGTTTCCAGGGTCTGCTGGCGGTTCTGCAGGCCGGAGAGTATCCGTTCCCGGAGGACTGGGGTTTCCCGATGCCCGTGGTCAGCTCTCTGAGGCCCCTGCGGATGGTACGACTCACACCATAACGTTATTCACCCGTCTGCAGTCGTCACGCAGTGTGTCACCAAAACTCTGCTTGTTTTCCAGGGTGCTCTGAAGGTCGAGAAGCCAAACGCGGTCAAGGTTTGTGAGTTTCAGTGACTTCACTTGAAAAAAATTATTTTCTTTCTCAGTATATTTTGTCCTGTTTTCCAGTACAAATATTGAAACGCTCTTAAATCATCACACATTTACTGCAGATGCACAATGTCTCAATATATGAAGTCTTGTTTCCTAAAAAAATGCATTAGATTTACGTGTTTATGCTTACAACAAGAACAAATATCTGCCAGTGGAGTCAGAAAAATAAACTGAATTCAAAGGGAAAACAAGTTTATTTAACCCATTGGCAGATATTTGTTTCTTGTTTCAAGTACACAGTAAAAATTATTTTTCAAAGTAAAATTTAGATTACTGGAGTACAAGGAAATACAGTTTCAGTATTTTCAAAATTTCATGTATAATTCATTGAGTTACATGCTGTTTCTTTGTAATTATTTGTGAAATTTACTAGCAATTTCGGAGTTTAATTCTTTTAATATAATTAATTCTCAAAAATTCTCAAAAATTTATTAATTTTTAATATCTTAATTTTTATTTTATTATTTTATTTTTTTTACTTTGCTGTTCCATTCACTCCGCATCCCCCCAACCCCCCAAAAAAACAACCAGATAAACCACAAAATGATATAATATATTTGATACAAATGACACATTTAAAAAAAAAAAATTTTTTATTATATACTAAATATTTTATTATATTACTTATATTATATTGTGTATATATAATAACTAGATAAGCACAACAAACAATGCGTATTATTTATATTATATATGTACATGTTATATTATATTGAAAATGTATATAATAATGTAAAATGAATATATTATATAATAAATAATAATATATACAAGTCTTGTTTTCTGAATAATTAAGTGACTTCACGCTTAAAACAAGAAAAAATACTTCCTAATGGAGTAAGAGAAATAAAGTGGTTTTCCCTTTAAATTAATATTTTTTCTTGTTTTGTGCTTTAAACTTACTTAATTTTGATATTTTTTTTCAGGAGGCCTTATTATTTCATGATTTAAGAGTGTTTAGATATTTGTACTGGAAAACAGGACATAAACGCTGAGGAAGAGTGTGATTTTCTTCCCCTCTCTGTGTCTCTCAGGCCGTGTTGTATGAGAAGGCCGGTCTGGAGGGCCGATGCGTGGAGGTTCAGGGAGACGTCTTCTCCTTCACCAGGACAGAAACGGACCCGAGCGACCCGGACAATCATGGACTGAACTGTGTGGAATCACTCAAGATCCTCGGAGGCCTGTGAGTCCCGAACTCTGTGGTTTTTCCTCAGTATTTCTGTCTGGTTTCCCATTGCAAACATTTAAACATTCTTAAATCAACAAACATTATCAAGCAAAATGACTGAACATGTTAAGTCTTAAAAAGTGATAAAACAAGAATTAATATCTGCCAATGGCTGAATTTATTTTTCTAAGGATAAACTCACTTAATTTTGATTACATATGTTGATGATGCATGTTAAGGGGCGTGTCGAGGAAAATCATGACGTCAGTTTCAAATCTGGACGTTTCAGAAGAGTAGAAAAAAAAAATTCATATTTTAAATGAGGGCGTTAGTTCTGAGCTCTGAAACTTGCAGTGATTTTATTTCGGAGCAACCTCTCATGTGTATATATCAAGAACAGTTTGATTCTTCAATTAATCACCCCTTTATTAAGGGTGTTGTGATATTTGCACTGGAAAACAAGAAAAAATACTGAATAAGAAAATCGTGGTTGGTTGATTGAACTCTACAACATGAAAACCCCCATTAACTGTGGTAAAATGACTGTTGAAAAGTGTTGGGGAGAGTTACTTTTAAAAGTTATGCATTATAATATTGCATTACTCCCTAAAAAAGTAACTAACTGTGTTACTTAGTAACATTTTGTGTAAAGTAATGCATTACTTTTGCGTTGCATTTTCTAATTCATTTCTAAACTGTCATTACTTATTTGAACAAGTCTCTCAGATATTTTCTTGTAAATTTAAAAGTAAAGCGTTACATTACTGGTTACTTAAAAAGTAATCTGATTATGTAACTAGCGTTACTTGTAGTGCATTATTTTACTAGTTACTTAAAAAAGTAATCTGATTATGTAGCTAGTGTTACTTGTTGTGCATTGTTACTAGTTATTGTAAAAAAGTAACCTGATTACATAACTACAATTACTTGTAATGCATTACATTCCTAGTTACTTAAAAAAGTAATCTGATTATGTAGCTAGCGTTACTTGTTGTGCAGCATGTTACTAGTTGTGCATTATGCTACTAGTTACTGTAAAAAAAAGTAATCTGATTTCATAACTAGCATTACTTGTAATGCATTACGTTCCTAGTTACTTAAAAAGTAATCTGATTATGTAACTAGCGTTACTTGTAATGTGTTATGTTACTAGTTATTGTAAAAAAAATAATCTGATTATGTAACTAGCACTACTTGTAATGCATTACGTTACTAGTTACTTAAAAAAAGTAATCTGATTACGTAACTAGCGTTACTTGTAATGTGTTACCCCCAACACTGCTGTTGGATGCTTTACTCTCATCTCGTCTCAGGTGGGTGGGATACGATGGCGAGGGTTTCGAGGGGCAGCAGTTCGTTCTGGAGGAAGGAGAGTATTTGGACTGGACAGACTGGGGCGGGACGGGGGAAGAACTCCTCTCTCTGCGGCGTGTTTTCACGGTGAGTCTCCTCAGCCATCAGTCACCATGCTTCACTAGCTGGGTGATTAGTCAGGTTGTGCTTTAGCTGTCAGAGCATTTGATGTGTCCTAAAGCACTTTTTATTTAATTTAATTACACTTAAAAAATGTTCAAAGATTACTGGAGAAAATACTGTTTCAGTCTTTCTACTTCAAAATTGAATGTTTAAATTCAATATGTTACTTTCTGTTATTCTTTGTAATAATTTGTGAAACTTATTTGCAATTTCTGAGTGAAAATTATTTCAAAGTAAATCCTTCACCGGATTTGTCTAGTGTACTACCTCCTGAGATTTTACATTTAGTCATTTAGCAGACACTTTTATCCAAAGCGACTTACAAATGAGGACTATGGAACCAATCAAAATCGACAAAAGAGTGCTATAACAAGTCTCAGTTAGCTTAACACAGTACGCGTAGCAAGTTTTTTTTTTTATTATATTAGTCTAAAGGGAAAAGTTTTTTTTTTTAAAGAATAGAATTAGAATAGAGTGTGCTAGAGTTAAAGGGTCAAATAAAGATTCTTGAAGATGGACTCGGATTGAGTTGGTCAGCTCATTTTGTGCGAGCAGCTATTGGTAGCCAGTGCAGATTGATAAACAGAGGTGTGACATGCATTCTTTTCAGCTGGTTAAAATGTATCTTGCTGCCGCATTCTGGATTAATTGTAAAGGTTTGATAGAACTGGCTGGAAGACCTGCCAAAAGAGCATTGCAATAGTCCAGCCTGGACAGAACAAGAGCTTGAACAAGGAGTTGTGCAGCATGTTCTGAAAGAAAGGGCCTGATCTTCTTGATGTTGAATAAAGCAAATCTGCAGGACCGGACAGTTTTAGCAATGTGGTCTGAGAAAGTTAGCTGATCATCAATCATAACTCCAAGCTTTCTGGCTGTTTTTGAAGGAGTTATGGTTGATGTGCCTAACTTGATGGTGAAATTGTGATGAAACGATGAGTTTGCTGGAACCACAAGCAGTTCTGTCTTGGCAAGGTTGAGTTGAAGGTGATGGTCCTTCATCCAGCAAGAAATGTCTGTTAGACAAGCTGAGATGCGAGCAGCTACCGTCGGATCATCAGGATGGAATGAGAGTTAGAGTTGAGTGTCATCAGCATAGCAGTGATAAGAAAAGCCATGTTTCTGAATGACAGAACCTAATGATGCCATGTAGACAGAGAAGAGAAGTGGTCCCAGCACTGAGCCCTGAGGCACCCCAGTAGTTAGATATTGTGACTTGGACACCTCACCTCTCCAAGATACCTTGAAGGACCTATCTGAGAGGTAAGACTCAAACCACTGGAGTGTGGTTCCTGAGATGCCCTTTGCCAATAGGGTTGACAGGAGGATCTGGTGGTTAACCGTGTCAAAAGCAGCGGACAGATCCAGCAAGATAAGCACTGAAGATTTGGATTCCGCTCTTGATGGTCTCAGGGCTTCAACAACTGAGAGCAAGGCAGTCTCAGTCGAATGTCCACTTCTGAAAACAGACTGATTGCTGTCAAGGAGGTTGTTCTGTATGAGAAAGGTTAAACACAATTCGTTCAGGTGTTTTTACAATGAAAGGAAGAAGGGAAACCGGTCTGTAGTTCTCTAAAAGAGAAGGGTTAACTGTGAGTTTCTTAAGTAGTTTGTCTAAATGCCGATGGAAGAACACCAGTGTAAAGGGATATGTTAATGTGAGTGAGTGCAGGTACAACTGGTACAACAGGTACAACAATAACAGGTATAACTACAACAGGTACAACTTTTAGGTTAGTATTTAAATTTTTTTCTCAGTATTATTTAACTG
Source organism: allo-octoploid hybrid of Carassius auratus x Cyprinus carpio (assembly GCA_024542945.1). NCBI lineage: Eukaryota > Metazoa > Chordata > Actinopteri > Cypriniformes > allo-octoploid hybrid of Carassius auratus x Cyprinus carpio. Next base: position 191,556 of record JANHFF010000210.1, on the reverse strand, counting down.
GTTTCACACAATTTCACCACTGCTTTTCAATTTATTTTACTTTAACCAAAACAAATAAAAAGAATAAATATAAATGTAATATATATCGATATAATGTTTTTATTATATACAGTGTGTGTGTGTGTGTATATATATATATATATATATATATATATATATATATATATATATATATATATATATATATATATATATATATAAATATATATATAAAAGTAAAATATTCTATATTGAGAAAACTAAACAATATAAAATAAAATAATATTTCAGTAACTTAACACATTTGCATGTTGACAGTTCTTTGATGACTGTTATCGGTCACATGATATGCAAGTAAACAAATAAAATATATTTTTTTTTGGTAAGTGTTTTATTTTCATTGCTTTTATTTTAAATGAAAGCATATTTTTAATTTTACATTTATATGAGTTCATTAATTATTAGCTGTTCATCAGCTCACAAACCCCAATTTGGGGAATTGTTCCTCTTTCGAAAGTCACTTTGTAAGCATCTGCTAAATGCACGAATGTAAATAGGAAATTCTGGCTTAATTCATCCCATTTAAAGCACCGGTGTGTGCAGCCATAAAAACACTGAGCGCTCTGTTCAGCTCAGTTCCTCTCTGTCCAGCTGTTTTTGAACTCATAAACACATGCTGTGTAAACATGTCTAAGAAACACACCTGTGATCGGGGTCAGGTGAACCCCAAACCAGCTCAGCTACTGATTTAGTAAACAGTAAACAGTTTTGCACATCTCATTTTCTTTCTTAATGGGGGTTTTACACATCTCTGATCTCCATCAGTCATTATTACTCAAGATAGTAAACAGTGCGTTACACAACTTCCATCAGCACATACCTGCAGTGTGTATGACCTCTGGACGCACAATAGCAGGAAATAACAGAACCAGAACCAGCGCCGAACGCTTGCCAACTGCTTTCTAATTTAAGACAACCCAAGGCTGTGAAATGCTTTGTTTTTCAGGATTTCTCCTCCCCTCATATGAAGATGTTTACTGAGCCGGACTTCTCAGAGCGCGGCGTCAGCATCGACCTCCTGGAGCCGCTGGATAATGCCATGAACACACGCTACGGCCCGCAGACGCGCTCCATCGAGGTCCTGGCCGGAGTGTGAGTTGCTTTCTTCATTACAGAGTCCAGAAGTAAAAACTCACCTCAGAAAATTTAGTTTTTAAAAACCATTAAAGAGCTCCAGGATTGTTAATCGATGGTACCTGTTTCTGTTTAAACCATCAGTTTGCATTATTTCAACATATTTTTAAAATAATTTCATCTAACAGCTGAATTTGTGGTGAAAAACTACATTACCCATGATGCTGTTCGGAAAATTCCACTAATCAGAGAGTAGCGATGAAGCATTGTGAGATATGAGCTTGCAATTGTGAGGAAAAAAGTCAGAATTGTGAGATTAAAATGTCAGTTACTTTTATTTATTTCTTATTTTGTGTCAAAAGCAAAACAGAACAAAAAAAAACAAAATTGACAGCATTTAACGGTGGAATTTGTGGAGGAAAACTACATCACCCATAATGCTGTGTGGAAAATTCCACCAATCAGAGAGTGGCAGTAAACAAAGCCCCATCCACTCTAATGAAGCACTGGCACTATTATATATAATAGCTATAAATATTTCTAGAGAAAAAATCAACAACACATAAATTTCTGGAACCAAACAGTGGGCGGCTCTAATGCACTCTCTTCAGCCAATCAGGATGTCCATCACTGAAGTGACAGCTCATCAATAGAAAAGTGTGCGTCAGACCCAAAAACTGGCTCAAAGTTACATGCCGTTGGTTTCATTTTGCTAGTGCTTCCACAGAACTCACGATCGCACCTGTTCAGGTAAATGCACATTGTTTCCCGCCACTAGCAGGTCATGTGACACAGACACGTACATGAAAACAGGTCCGCCTCGGGCTGATCAGAGGAACGGAGGCCGTCTGCCAGAAAATAACAACAACACAGGAGCATAAATGCAAATCATGTGAAACTATAGAAAGAGTGTTTGCTTGCTACTGCACTCCTCACAATCCATGCAGTTCCCTGTAATTACTGGAATGTGTGTGTGTGTGTGTGTGTGTGTGTGCAGGGCACCGCCTTTCAAGCAAAACGTCTAAACACATACAGGCCTGTTTCTGGTTTTAAACTGAAGTGCTCAAAACACACACGCACACACTCTCTCACACACACACATACACACTCACACACACACACACACACACACACACACTCAAACACATACACACACACATACACACACACTCTCTCACACACACACAGACACACTCACACACATACACTCACACACACTCTCTCTCTCTCTCTCTCACACACACACACACACACACTTACAAACACATACACACTCACACACTCACTCACACACTCAAACACATACACACTCTCATACACACACACTATCTCTCTCTCTCTCACACACACACACACACACTTACAAACACATACACACTCACACACTCACTCACACACTCAAACACATACACACACACATACACACACACTCTCTCACACACACACAGACACACTCACACACACACACACTCTCTCACACACACTCTCTCTCTCTCTCTCTCACACACACAGACACACTCACACACACACATACACTCACACACACTCTCTCTCTCTCACACACACAAAGACACACACACACACACACACACACACACACACATACACTCACACACTCACATTCTGCTGTGAAATCTGATGTTCTTCCTCAGTACTTTCTTTCAGACTTGTTTTCCAGTACAAATATAAAAGCGTCCTTAAATCAAGCTACAAATGCATTAAAATAAAGGGAGTTTAAAACAAGACAAAATAGAATTGTGAAAAGAAAGACTGAATTGTAAGATAATATTCACAGTTACTTTTTTAATTTTTTACTCTGTGGCAGGGAAAAAAACAGAATTGAGAGAATTGAGAGAAAATTGCAAAAAAAACTTGCAAAAAAAGTCCAAATTGTGAGCTATAAACTTGGAATTGAAAAAAAAAATTAAATTGTGATAGATATATCTTTTACAAAAAAAAGGCTTAATAGAGTATAAAAAAAAATGTATTCCATGGCAGAACCAAAAAATAGAATTGTGAGATATAAACTGAAAATTGCAAGAAAAAAGATAACACAAGAAAAAAAATTGTTATTGTTATAATTACCAAGAAAAATACTGTGGTGTTAACAAACTTCCATAGAATCTAAAGTGAAAACAAGTTCATTTGTCTGACCCCAATGGCAGATATTTTTCTGGTTTAAGCGAAAAACTCCTTCTCCAGTAAATATATCTTAATTTATGAATGTTTAGATATTTTTACTGGAAAAAAGACACAAATACTGAGGTAGAACATCAGTAAAGTCAAAGACTTAATGGCTGCATGTCTGTAATTGTTTGTGTGTGTGTGTGTGTGTGTGTGTGTGTGTGTGTGTGTGTGTGTGTGTGTGTGTGTGTGTGTGTGAGAGGGAGAGAGAGAGACGCATGCATGCATGAAGGCAGGTCTGGATTTGTTCAGGCACATGTGTGGGCACCTCGGCTCTGTGAGTCTCATTATTTTGGGAGACGCTGTAGTTTTGCTGCATTAAATGTCAGTTTGAGCATCATGGGATGTGAAGCATTAAACACTGACCACCTTCAGAACACTACTCCAAAACTGCAGCTGCGTTCTTCTCATATGTGACCCTGCACCACAAAACCAGTCATAAGGGTCAGTTCTTTTAAAACTGAGATTTATACATCATCTGAAAGCTGAATAAATAATCTCTCCATTGATGTATGGTTTGTTAGGAGGACAATATTTGTCTGAGATACAACTATTTGAAAAAAAAATCTAAATATTGAGTAAATCATCTTTAAAGTTGTTCAAATGAAGTTATGTGTAGGAAATGTACAAAATATCTTCATGGAACATGATCTTTACTTAATATCCTAATGATTTTATGACATAAAAAAACTACATTTCCCATGATGCTGTTCAGAAAACTCCAACAATGAGAGAGTAGCAGTGAGCAAAATGTTAGAAGAGCTGTAAAAAATGTATAATTGTGACTCATACAATGTATTGTTGTCTATTGCTACAAATATACCTGTGCTACTGATGACTGACTCTGTGCTGCAGGGACACTTCGTTGTGATAGTTTTGCTTGATGTTAGTTCTAAAGTAATAATTTATCTGGAAATGATAATTTCTTTGCCCTCATGCTGCTTCAAATCTGAATGACTTTCATTCTTCAGCGAAACAGAAAAAGAGACGTTTAGCAGCATGTTTAACAGAGGACAGAAGTGAATGCATGTGATTGGTGTGTTGTAGGTGGGTGGTGTTCGAGGGCCCCGGGTTCTCGGGTCAGCAGTATGTTCTGGAGAAGGGTCTGTACGGAAGCCCGGAGGACTGGGGCTCATCCCACAGCCGCATCTGCTCGGCCGTCCCTGTGATTCTGGTGAGAGTCGCTCTGTCATCACTAAGAGAAACTGACAGAGTCATGAATGCGCCTGGATCTGACAGATGATGAACAGATGATGAACAGAGACACTGGACATTTATTTTCTGTAGCTGGAACGTGAATTTAAACTGAAAATAGACGTGGTTATGATTTTCTAAGTGGAAAATAATGGCCCAAGATCAGTTATTAATGTGAATATTTAATATTTCAGGAAAATTCGGAAAACTCCTGCCACTTCCAGGTTTGTAAATTAAATTATAATGTTTATTTATTTATTATCCCTATTATTATTAGGATTCTTCTACTACTTTCTTCTTTTTGTTCAGATTGTTCTAATTAATAGTTTATTTTGATAAAATAATGAATTATGTGTGTGTTGTTGTTTATTTATTTTTTATTTATTTATTATATATTATACCTAATTTTTATATATATATATATATATATATATATATATATATATCAATTCTTATCATACCTAATTATTTTTTACATATAATTAATTATAAATAAAATTATTATTTTTTAAATATTAGTCTTTTTTTTTATTTTATTTTATTTTGGTATAAATTGTTGTTATAATTTCATTTTCCTATTATTGTTTTATATATATCATTTTGTTCTCATTATCCTGATTTCAAAAGGTCAGAGTGAGTGTTACTATGGAGAGTAATTTTGTTAATGTGATAGATTGAGCTGTTCTCTGAGTCTGGATTCGGTGGAACATCTGTCCTGCTGAAGGACTCGTTACCCACAATCCCCGGCGGCTTCAGTGTGCGCTCCTGCAGGGTTCATGCGGGCAGGTTCGTCAGATCTGTTCTGTCATCAGTCTGTCTGTGTGTGTGTTTCTGCTCTCACACGAGTGTGTCTGTGTGTGTGTGTGTGCAGCTGGCAGGTGTTCAGCGGCGAGTGTTTCTCGGATCATCAGTGTGTTCTGGAGGAGGGTTTTTATCCTGATCTGAGGACGATGGGTTTCTCTGAGCCGGACGCATCAGTGCTGTCGCTGCAGCCCACGGGACTCGTGAGTCTCTTTCAGAAGCATCACGTGTGACCCTGCTTCACCAGAGGTGTGTTGTGTTCTGACAGTGTGTGTGTGTGTGTGTGTGTGTGTGTGTGTGTGTGTGTGTGTGTGTGTGTGTGTCAGGAGCTCTCGGTGCCGGCGCTGCTCCTGTTTGAGCGCTCTGGACTCAGAGGACGGAGGACGCCGCTGAAGACTGCTTCGGTGAATCTGCAGCTCACACACAGCTGCTCCAGAGTCTCATCTGTGCTGGTGCTCGGCGGCATGTGAGGAACACACACACTCATTCATTCATTCATTCATTCAGTCATTCATTTCTTTGTTCGTTCAACCGTTCGTTCATTCATTCATTCATTCGTTTTTGTTTGTTCATTCAGTCAGTCATTCATTTGTTCATTCAATCATTCATTCATTTTTTTCATTTATTCGTTCATTCAGTCATTCATTCATTCGATCATACATTCATTTAGTCATTTGTTCATTCGTTTATTCATTCAATCATTCATTCATTAATTCATTTAGTCATTCATTAATTCACTCTTCCGTTCATTCAGTCATTCATTCATTCATTTGTTCATTCATTCAGTCGTTCATTCATTCATTCATTCATTCATTCGTTCATTCATTCAGTCATTCATTCATTCATTTGTTCATTCATTCAGTCGTTCATTCATTCATTCATTCATTCGTTCATTCAGTCATTCATTCATTTATTTGTTCATTCATTCAGTCAGTCGTTCATTCATTCATTCATTCATTTGTTCATTTGTTCGTTCATTTATTCATTCATTTTTTTCATTTGTCTGTTCATTCGTTGATTAATTTGTTTATTCATTCCTTTATTCTTAATATTAATATTTTATTTTATTTGAGAATTTTTAAGTTGTAGTTTTAGCCCACGATAACAAAAACTCACCAACCAGAATTATTCAAGAATAACTGAGATTCTATTATAGATATTGAGATACTATCATAGTTTTTATTAATATTTTCAATTAGCTTTTATTTTTATATTTTCATTTTAAGTTAATGATCTAGTAATTTTGTTGTGTTGGTTTTTTAAATATATCTGTGTAATTTGTGTTAGTTTTTATTAAACTTTTAGTTATTTTAGTAAGTTAAAGGGCACCTATTATGCAAAATTCATTTTTACATGGTGTTTGGACAAATGTGTGTTTGCAGTGTGTGAACACAACCACCCTACAATGATAAAAGTCCACCCACTTCTTATCTTTTAATCCCCATTAAACCAAATCAGTCTCACTAGGCCTGCAGTTTTGATTCTCTATGCAGTGTGACATCACATTGCTATAGTTCCCGCCCTCAGCGGTTGAACACTGTTCTCCTTTTTCTCTGCGCTCGTCAACAATGTCTCGCAAGCAATCCGGTCAGTCATATTGCTTCTACTGGCTGTTTATTACTGTAGGTATGTAAAGCAGAGATGTATACGCATGCCTTCTTCTGGAGACGGGGCGGGAATATGCAGCTCATTTAAAGTGACACACCAAAACAGCTTCTTTTTACACACGCTCTAAAAATTACATTTTCTAGATGTTATAATAAATGATCTGTGGAATTTGAGCTGACACTTCACCGACACATTCTGAGGACACCTGAGACTTATATTACATCTTGTAAAAAGGGGCATAATAGGTGTCCTTTAAACTAAATAATAAATGAGAAAATGTTGCCTTGGCAACAAGCTGAGACAAAAAGGTTTTGGTGTTTTGGTGTTAGTTTTAGTAACCCTAAACATATTATTAGAATAGAATAGAATAGAATAGAATAGAATAGAATAGAATAGAATAGAATATCCCTGGTCCCATGTTTCTCTGCTCATGTGCTGCTCATGTTTGCTGGTGTCCATGAACACAGTGATTCAGTGTTTATATTCAGCGGATCTGCTGGAAACGAGTCTCAGTTTTAGAGTATGTGTCAGATTCAACAGAGTCGTGTGAAACACTCACGTTCCTCCAAACGCTGCAGAAAACCCTGAACAGAACAAGCAGTCCATCCCACACAACAAACATGTGCCAACACTCACTTGATATTTAAGTGTGTTCTGCATTTATAGGAGTAGTACTGTATTGTGCATTTATCTGACTGGAAATAATTACATTTACTCTAACATAAATAATGTGTAATAATGTGTAAATTCTAAAATCAATTTAAAATAGTATTTCTGTTTTTCATTAATTATTCATTTTATTGTAGTCTAGTGAGTATCTGCTTGAGACAAGCAAGAAAATCGAAGAAATAACATCAAAATGTGTGTGTGTGTGTGTGTGTGTGTGTGTGTGTCTCTTTGTGTGTGTGTGTGTGTGTGTGTGTGTGTGTGTGTGTGTGTGTGTGTGTGTGTTGACTGACAGCTGGGTTCTGTACGAGGATCATAACTTCAGAGGCTCTCAGCTCCTGCTGAAGCCCGGCGCTGTTCCTGATTGGCACAAACTCTCCTCCTGGCTGCGAATCGGATCGCTTCGGCCGCTGGTGCAGGTGAGAGGCTCCGCCCACTGCAGCTCCTGTGGCGAATCATGAGCACTGGGGGCGGGGCTATCAGCGTGTCTAGAGGAGAGATGGATCAGTATTTGCTGTGTATTCGAGTCTCACAGTGTTTGTGTTTCACTGGTGCAGAAACAAGTGCATTTCCGTCTGCGGAACAAAGAGGCGGGGCTACTGATGTCCGTCAGCGGCTCATTGGACGACATCAAACTGATGCGTATCCAGGTGAGCGAGGAATCGGGCGGAGCTGAGCAGATCTGGACCTATCAGGACGGTCACCTGCAGTGCAAGGTAGAAACTGACCAGTTACACAACTCTTAAGCACTTTTATGCTTGTGTAAATTATTTATTAATTACTCAGTTATTACTAAATTATTTTGTAAATTATGCTGAAATTAAGTAATATATTTGTATTAAAATGCATTATTCATAAATTATTAATAATATACACTTTATTATTGTAATCTTGTAAGTTGAGACAAATCGCAAGAAATGTAAAGAAAAAATTAAAAGTTTGGTATTGAAATAAAGATTATAAACAAATAAAATCTATAGAAAAATGACCCTGTTGTCACTAAACTAAAACTTAATAAAAAAAAAAAAAAACAATGTAAACTTGTTTAAAAATAATACAAATGACAAAACAGAGCAAAATAAAAACACAAAACTTAAAATCTAATAAATTAAATAATCTTATTCAAATATAAACAAACACTAATTAAATAAACTAAAAAATGAATTTAAAAAAATACAACACGCATAACAGATACATATATTTAAATGTATAAAGTAATAAAAATAATATAATATAAAAATAATATAACATTTATTAAACTATATAATAATCATGAATTTATTTATTTTGTTTCAGTTTTTTGTCTTTGTAATTGTACTGTAATTTAAAGTAATTTTTATGTGTGTATATATATACATATATGGCGTATATAAAGCATTGTGTAAATCAATATATCTATTAAAACAGTATTTTATTTTGTTACTTATAAAATTTAAAACTTAATATATATAATATATTACATGAAAATATATCTAAAAAAAATTTTTTTTAATACTGAATATGAAGAAAAGCTAATGAACGTGCTGTAGTGTGTTCTGTCTGACACAGATGTGTGTGTGTGTGTGTCAGTGTCTGCTGGACGTGTGTGTGGACGTGAGCTCTGGTGTCCTGATGTCCGGCAGCAGACTCGTTCTCTCCGCTGAAACCGGAAGACCGCAGCAGCTCTGGAGCATCACGAGCGCCGGGATCATCCAGAGCCACACCAGACCAGAGCTCGTGCTGGAGGTCAAAGGTCAGCACTGGATTGCGTTGCGTTATACACTGTAAAAAAAATTAATTGTTTGACTTAAAATAATTTGTTACCTCGCTGACTAATTTTAAGTTTAGTCAACTTGAAATTTTACGTTACTTAATGTTAAGTTAAGCAACAACTTGGATATTTTAGTTGACTAGACTTCCATTTTTAGTCAGCGGGGTAACAATATTTTAAGTTACAGTGTATGTTTGGATCATTTCAATCTCTTCTTACTAATACATATTTATGTAGATATGATATTTAGCTCATTTAATGTCAGAATCTGCTGTAAACTGTTATAAAGATCTCATTGATTTAAATCACAATCATCAGAATATCATCATGGAAATATCAGCTTCTGCAGCAGATTCATATTTTTGCTCAGACTATAAAAGCCTGATGATTAAATATAATACAAAACATCAAACGCATATGCAAACTCGTTTTAATCATTTTGTTCAGTGTTGAGTAGACTGTTTGATTAGATTCAAAATTAAATAATTCTTAAGGCTCAACAAACTGTACAAAAGAAAAAAGTAAAAAAAAAATGTTGATAAACTCTTGCATTACAAAAAAATAGATAAAAAATAATATTAAAAAAAAAAATAAAGGTTCAATAAACTGCTTAAAAAAAGAGTAAGTTTAATTAAACCGCATTACCAAAAAAAAAAAAAAATATATATATATATATATGTATGTATGTATGTATGTATGTATGTATAATAAGTAAATAAACTTCCGCTTTACAAAAAAAGATACTTTTTGTTTTAATTCTAAAGGTTAAATACGAAAAAAAATATTGGTTGAAATATATAAAAATGAGGCTTTTCAAATGTCTTTCCTCGTAGACTTCATTATAAGAGTTTTCCTGTTCACACCTTTGTTTAACGAGGATGAGAGTTCATTAATTGCCTGCGGTAATTAAGTTTCAGTAGAATTTAACCCAGAACATTCCTTAGACAGGCTTCTGGAGACAAGACATAATCTCTGACATAAACTCATTAAGTGTTTCCTGAAATGACTGAGGAACAGAGACTGATGTGAACATGAGCCTGTAGCGCCACCTGCTGGAGGCTGATATACTCACAGCTAACAGAAAACCAGCTCCAGGGCTCCTCATTAACACACAGACCAGCCAGAAACACACACAACTGCAACTCATTAACATATTTCACATGAAGCAAAGAAAATAAGAAAACAAAGCATATTATGATTTTCTTTTGCATTGTGACATTTAAGCACTGTATGCAAAAAAGTAACTACTAAAGTGTAATATAGTGATCAAAATCATGACCGTATTTTTTTTTATATTGCTTAAAAAAAAATGTAAAACCCACTCCAATTAAGTTCAGTACCAGGAAAACTCAAATGACAATCTATTAATTAACTTAGTTAAAATCCACATTTAATTAACAGGGCGAATCTCATAAAGATATGTTTGTGTAATATTTCACATGAAATGAAAATGAAAATAAACGTTATTATTTTTTATTGATTTATTTAGCATTGTAACATCTGTCATTTAAACATTTAGCGCAAAAAAATGTAATTCTTAAACTACTATAGTGACAAAAATCGTGTTTTCACAGATTATTATAGAAATTATTTTAATGTGTTAATAATAATAATAATAATAATTGTTAGGTTACACTATTTTAAGGTGTCCTTGTTGCAGTGTAATTATACATTTAAATACTGAGTAATATTAAATAACTACATGTACTTACTATATGATTAGGGTTTGACACGCATGTTTAATTAAATTGCCTCTTTAACATACATAATTATTATTATAATTGTAAGTACATACAATATGTGTAACGAGGACACCTTAAAATAAAGTGTTAATAATTGTTAATATAAATTTTTTAAATATATTAAAAATAGTTATTATTTCTGAAAATATATTTTAAATTATTTAAATAACATTAACAGCCTGAATCAATGAATTCCTGCATAGTATTTCACATGAAAATAAATATTATATTTTGCAAAAAGAAGCTAAACAATTTTTTTTGTTTTGTTTTGTTTTTTTTTTGCATTCTGCTATTTATGTAATTTCAGCAGAAAATAAAATTCTGTTACTTTAATACAGTGATAGAAATAATGACAGTGTTCTCCTTTTTATGATCCGGCTCTGATCTCTGCAGGAGGTCAGCAGTTTGACAAACACCAGATTATCGTGAATGAATTCCACCCAGACAAACTGAATCAGCGCTGGTCTCTGGAGCTCCTCTGAGCTGCGCCACAGGACC
>JANHFF010000210.1:145000-175000 GCA_024542945.1 allo-octoploid hybrid of Carassius auratus x Cyprinus carpio | reverse complement strand
ACTGTAAGTGTCTGGACCCCCAGGGTTGTGTAGTGTGTGCGCACAACATCGAAGAGGTCTCAGACATGACTCTGGGATGTCGACTCAAGGACATGCGAGCCCGGAGTAGCATGGACATCCAAGCTATAGAATCTGACAAATGTGTGCGGAGAGGACCAACCTGCCGCATCACACACTTGTTGCAAGGGCGCGCCTCTTGCTAAAGCCATGGAAGATGCAACCCCCCTGGTTGAATGGGCCCTAACTCCTAGAGGCGAAGTGTGACCACGCGCCTCGTAGGCTAGGGCAATAGCATCCCTCACCCAATGTGAAATTGTTTGCCTGGTGGCAGCTGCCCCCCGGTTGCGGCCCCCATGGCATATGAAAAGTTGCTCTGACTTACGCCACTGGCTAGTGCGGTGGACGTAAATCTGAAGAGCACGTACTGGACACAGTAAGTGAAGTCTTTCCTGCTCCGGTGTTGTGAATGGCGGAGGACAGAAGGCTTCGAGAATGACAGGATGTATGGTCGAGAAAGGAACTTTCGGAAGATAATTAGGGTGAGGATGCAAAATAGCTTTGACTCGCCCAGGGGCAAAATCTAAGCAGGATGGCAGGACTGACAAAGCCTGTAAATCCCCAATTCTCTTTAGAGAGGTAATGGCCATAAGAAAAACCATCTTTAGAGTCAGAAGCCTGTCAGGCGCTGATTCTAATGGTTCGAAAGGGGTGCCAGCCAGCCCTTCGAGCACTATGGCTAAATCCCATGAAGGGACCGTAGCTCTAGTGGGTGGCCTCAACCGCTTAGCCCCACGAATGAAGCGGGCGACTAGATGGTGCTTTCCCACAGAAACCCCGTCAATCAAAACATGGCAAGCTGAAATAGCGGCCACGTAGGTTCTGAGAGTACTAGGGCATGTGCCTGAGGACAATTTCTCTTGCAGGAACTCCAGTACTGAAACAATTTGGCAGTGAGCTGGGTCTACATGGTGTTCCATACACCAGCCCTCGAAAACACGCCATCTGAGGGCATAAGTTCTTCTAGTGGAGGGAGCCCTAGCACTTAGAATAGTTTCTATTACATTTGCTGAAAGGCCGGCATCTCTTAGTTGGTCCCCCTCAGGGGCCAGACGTGAAGGTTCCAGAGCTCGGGCCGGGGATGAAATACTGTCCCCTGCGCCTGAGAGAGAAGATCTCTCCTGATCGGAATCGTCCACGGCGAGCCGTCGAGGAGGGATATTAGATCTGAGAACCAGACTCTGGTCGGCCAACGGGGCGCTATCAGTAAGAGGCGAGACCCCTGTCGACGGACCTTGGCCAGGACTCCCGGGAGCAGAGCAATCGGAGGAAAGGCGTAAAGACGCAGTCTGGGCCACGTATGGGCCATCGCGTCCAGACCCAGGGGAGCTGGATGAGTCAGAGAGAAGTAGAGGGGACATTGTGCCGTCTCCTGTGTAGCAAAGAGGTCCACCTCTGCTTCGTAAAATCTTTCCCAGATTTGATTCACTACTTCGGGGTGGAGTTTCCATTCCCCATGTGTCACAGCTTGTCTGGATAGCAAGTCTGCTCCTACATTCATATGCCCCGGAATGAAAATCGCCCTGAGGGACAGGAACTTGTCCTGTGCCCAAAGCAGAACCTGCTGCGCTAACTCGTTCAAGCGGCGCGACCGCAGTCCACCCTGGCGATTTATGTAAGAGACTACCGATGTGTTGTCTACCCGCACTAGGACATGGTAGCCTCTCAACTGCTGGAGGAAGTATTTCAGGGCCAGAAATACAGCCTTCATTTCGAGGCAATTGATGTGCCATTCGAGAAGATGACCTCTCCAGATCCCTTGGGCTGGACGGCCATTCAAGACCGCTCCCCAGCCCGTGAGGGAAGCGTCTGTCGTTAGCATCTTGCGACGACAACACGGACCTAGAGTGGGACCCAAAGTCAGAAACCGGGGTCTGAACCACATAGATAGGGTACGAAGCCCCTGGCGCGTAACCCTTATTTGCCTCTGGGGATTGGCCCTTGGATGAAATCCCCTGGCTCTGAGCCACAACTGAAATGATCTCATGTGCAGGAGGCCCAAAGGTATCACCGTGGATGCAGCTGCCATGAGACCTAAAACTTTCTGAAAGTAATGAACAGTGACTTTCTGGCCTAGCTTGATGCTCTTTAGGGTGCTTAGAATGGCTTCGACACGTGCAGGAGACAGCTGTGCCCGCATTGCGATCGAGTCCCATACCACCCCCAAATACGTTATCCTCTGAACAGGTGAGAGAACGCTTTTCTTGGCGTTGAGTCTCAACCCCAGAGATTCGAGATGAGCTAGAACGACATCCCGATGTCGAAGCGCTAGCTCCTGAGACTGAGCCAGAATCAGCCAGTCGTCTATATAGTTCAAAATGCGGATGCCCTGGAGTCGTAGAGGAGCCAGAGCTGCATCCATGCATTTCGTGTACGTGCGGGGTGACAAAGCTAGGCCGAATGGAAGAACCCGATACTGGTAAGCTTCGCCCCCGAAAGCGAACCTCAGGAACTTCCTGTGTTGTGGCAAGATCTCGATGTGAAAATACGCGTCCTTGAGATCGATAGTCACAAACCAATCGCCTGACTGGATCTGAGACACAATCATCTTGATTGTCAACATTTTGAACTTGTACGTTCTGAGGTAGCGGTTCAACCCGCGAAGATCTAAAATTGGACGCAACCCCCCATCTTTCTTGGGAACAAGAAAATACCGGCTGTAATAGCCTGACTGTCTGTCTGGCAGGGGAACATGTTCTATGGCCCCTTTGTCCAGTAGAGTTTGCAATTCCTGTGTCAGCAAATGCGCTCGTTCCGGTTTCACGGAAGTGGAGACCACGCCGTTGAAACGCGGAGGACGATACGCAAACTGAATCCTGTAGCCTTTCACTACAGTCTTTTCTACCCATGGGGAGATATTTGGCAGTAGTTTCCACGCTGCCATCTTCTCCGAAAGGGGCACTAATTTTGACACTTCGTTTTGTTGGGGGGGGGTTAGATGTTCGGTGTCCTGAAACGTGGCAGGAGGCAACCGAGCATTTAACATTTCGCTGGAGGCCGCTGCTCCCCGAAACACCAGTGGTGGCGGAGATAAAACAACGGGCCCTTGAGGGTGCCAGGAAGGAGTCTCTATTTTCTGTTGGAACTTTACGCGCCCCTCCCGGAGGGGACACACCCCCACGGTCCTGGGCGCGCCAGCCTCAGGACTTCTTCTTGCCGGAGATGATGCTCCGCAGGTCCGGTCTCTTAGAGGCGGGCTGAGAGGTGCGGCGAGACGCTCCCCATTCTCTTCGAGGGGGGGCACGACTTGCCACACTCTCCTTCTGGGCTTCTCGCCTCAGAGAAACCGAACTTGGTCGGGACTGGGTGGCCGACGGTCCCGACGCTTGAGCACGGCGGGGGAGGAACCTCACAAACGCTTCCTCATAGCGTTTCGCCTCCCGAAACCTAGTGGCGACAGTGTTTACGGCATCGCCAAAAAGGCCGGAAGGCGAGACAGGGGCATCAAGGAGGAAAGCTCGATCCCTCTCCTTGATGCCCGTGAGGTTCAGCCACAGATGTCTCTCCGTGGAGACCATAGCAGCCATAGAACGGCCGATGGCACGGGCCGTCTGCTTAGTCGCACGTAGAGACAGATCTGTGGCTCGGCGAAGTTCTAAAAACGCCTCCTCATCGATGGACCCGCCTGTGCTCAAGTCCTTAAGCAGGTCAGCCTGGTATGCCTGCAGAACCGCCATGGTGTGCAGGGCAGCACCAGCCTGACCCGCAGCCTGAAAAGCTTTCCCCACAAGCGAAGATGTCATTCTGCATGGCTTGGTGGGGAGTGTAGGCTTTTTAAGGGATGATGAAGTCCCAGGGGAGAGATAGCCCGCAAGCGTCTCTTCCACCTGGGGCATCATCAAATAGCCCCGTGCCTTTGCATCGACGATAGTCGAATAAATCGACGTCGACGGCACAAAGACACGGGACGAATATGGCTTACTCCACGACCGTACCAACTCATCGTGGAGATCGCCAAAAAAGGGAAGAGACCGTCGCTGAGGTCCCTCCCCTTGGCCACCCGACAGAAATCTGTCGTCTAACTTTGAGCGTTTGGGGGTCTCTTGCTCCTGTGGCCAGTCAAGCTTTAGGCGATCGACTGCACGAGTTACCACCTCGAGTAGCTCCTCATACGCTCTATCGTCGCGGGAGGAGCGCTCTGAGGTGGCACTTTCCATCTCCACAGAAGCAAGAGATGAAGTCTCCTCGGCCCGTTCAGAAGAAGCGCCGGGGCGCGCTTGAGAAACGGACGCGAGGGCTTCATGATCTGGCGAGAGCGCGAGAGAAAGGGGCGGAGTCATCCCACGCGCCTCGGCCAGATCGACACGCGACCCCCAGGATCTTAACGAGGGAGAATCTGCTGGCTCGTACTTTTTGAAAAACGCGAGCCGCGCGCGAAGCACTTTAACAGATAGAAGATCACAGTGCTCGCATTCTCCCTCGAGCCCGAGGGCAGCGTGCTCTTCCCCCAAACACTCAAAACAGAATCTGTGAAGATCATCCTCCGAGATGAGCCTCTGACACGGAGGCACGCATCTCTTATTAGATTCTGTCATACTCTTTTCTTTTCTTTTTTTTTTTTTCAATATTTTACTGCAACGCAGTATTTTATATATATATATATATATAGTTTACTTATTTGCCCGTTCTTGACACACACACACACACAATGCGGTCCTTGAAGACAAAGAAACCTGAGGGTGTTTCCGTGTCACATCTATTTATAACCTGCAGGTGCGTGTAATATGTGACGTCACCTACCGAGGTTATTTAAGCCAATTCTTGGCGTGTTTGACACACGTGCTTCACAACCGGTCGAACATAGAATGTTCTCATTAGCGCTATTGAGCGCAGCATCGAGTGTAGCTTTTGATAAGGGAACAACCATTTACAGAACATTTATGCTTAATGATTGTGATCTTAACAGTAAAAGAGTGTAAAAATGCTACAGTAAAAACCTGTTAATTGGTTATCAGTACGTTTCCATACTGTATACGATGAATAACTGTAATTAAATTTAATGTAATTTTACAGTTTTTGGAAGTGATAAAGAAAAAGTAATTGTACAATTTACAGTGAAAAACTGTAAATTGACACTCTGAGAATTCCCTGCATGACACTTCACTGTTTTTTCTTATCAGTTGTGTACATTGGGGTTTTATCTTATATCTAATGTTGTTAAATTAATGTTTATTACATTATTTCAGTATCGTGTGTGTTACCATGATGGTGTTTTGTGTTTGTGTGAATGACACTGTGCGCCTTCTATATATATATATATATATATATTAGTATATCCCTTCTCAGCTTGTAGAAGAGCTGTTTGTGATGAGCTCTGATTCATCATGTGACTTTCTCATCACCACCTGCTTTTGGTGGTCATCAGTATTACAATGGTTCAAAACAGATATTAGTACTTCAGTATGCTGGTTTATTAACATTACATCAGTTAATGAAATACGTTTTTTAATTGTGAATTTAAGTTAAGTCTGTAAATCCTAAAATGTTGCTACCATATTTTTAACGGTGAAATTCTGGCAACCACAACCACAGTATTTTACCGTAAATGTCACAGATTTTTTTTTTTACAGTGTACGTGCAGAAATCAGTGGCTTTATACAAATGTCTAAACGTTCTTAAATCAAGAAACATTTCATTGAGAAGCAAAATGATTGAAGATATTAAGTCTTGTTTTCTGAAAAACTAATTAAAATTGTTTAAGCTAAAATATCCAGTTCTGACTTTTTTCTCTCTCTCTCTCTCAATTGCAAGATATAAACAGAGAACTGAGAAACAGGAAGAGGAATTGTTACAAATTAACTGAGTTACAAGAAAAAAGTCAGAATTGTGCAATTACCATCTTTATTTTATATTCTGTGGCAGAAACAAAACTCAGAATTATACAAAACAAAACAAAAAAAATCCTTTTTGACTGAAACAAGTCTGTGGATTCATATATATATATATATATACTTTTTTTTGTCTTCTCCAGATGTTCACTGATGGACTGGAGTGCTGTGGATTACTTGTGGATTATTGTGATGTTTTTATCAGCTGTTTGGACTCTCATTCTGACGGCACCCATTCACTGCAGAGCATCCATTGCTGAGACACTGATGCAGTGCGACATTTCTACAAACCTGATGAAGAAACAAACTCATCCTGATCTTAGATTGTGCTGAGGGTGAACACATTCATTTTCTTTTTTGGTAGGACTGTCACTTTAAGAAAGGTTGGATCTTGATGAGCTGGTGTTTAATTAATGTAGAGTTCTGATTGCTAATTGATTACAGCACTGGATTGTGAAGCTGCTTTAGCCGTTCAATCATGAGATGAAGGATTGTGTCTGATTATCTGAGATCAGTGTCATGTAAAACCAACAAATCTGACCCTGCGGCGACCTTGACACGGTCCAGCTGAGAAATAAGAAATGCATTTGAGTTGAGGTGAGACGATACATGATCCTCGAACTGCTTTCCATGCCTGCAATCTGAACAATACACCATTCAAATACTCAGATCCAAATACTTTATTGTGTGTGAATCTGTTCAAACAGTCAGAGATCACTGCAGTGATGTTATAGCATTTATTGAGAAACATGTGAGTGCAGACAATGCTCAGCTGTTTTCATTCGGTCATCAGCCTGTGTTTGCATGTGATGGAGGAACTGATGAGATCTCGATTATTATAAACACACACTGTGCAAATGTCACCATGTAACCATCTCTGAATGAGATAACGTGAAGGAACCAGGAAGACAGAACTGCATGACGTGAAACTCAGGATCTCTGCCATAGATCAGACACTGGATTTCACTCCATTTGCTTCAGATATTATTACAAAAATAGTATTGATATATTATGATTTACATTATATTACATTTAAGATAAAATATTGTATTATACTGACCAAAATTTAATATATAATATATTAATAGATAATATATTTTAAAAATGTCATTTATTCCTATGATGCAAACTGCATTTTTAGCATTTTTTATCAAATCAAGGTCAAAAGAAGACACTGAATGTTCAAAAACATAAAAAAAAAAAAACATAATAATTTCAAACTTTTGACCAGTATTAAATTAATTTAAATAACTGGAAGTCTTAAATTAAAAAAAAAACTTTAAAAAATCATAATCATTTAAAATGTTTGACCAGTAGTACATTTTAATTTAATTTAATTTTAATTTAATTTCTGGATATCCTAAATTAAAAACCTTTTAAAAAATCACAATCATTGCAAACTTTTGACCAGTAGTAAATTAAATTAAATTACTGGAAATCTTAAATAAAAAAACTTTTTTTTTTTTTGTATTCATTATTTTTCCAAACTTTTGACTGTTTAAATTAAATGTTAAATTTAAAATAAAACCTTTAAAACAACCAGTAAAACGTTTGTGTATATAGAATATGCCATTTTAAAGTTTATTTCACCCAAAAATGACAATTCTGTAATTATTTACTCACCTTAAATTGTTACAAGCTCATAATCTGTTTTTTGTTTTCATTCTCTGTGGATCTGACAGTGGGATTTTTTTTAAATGTATTTATTTTTTGAGAAATACCACACTTAAGAGAAAACAGTGAATGCTTATTTCTATATCTCAGTGAAATTCTTTCAACATTGTGTTTTCTGTCTCCTGAGAGCGAGCGTCCAGATCTGACAGCAGGAGAAAAAGTGACAGGAAGTGCACTGTGCAGCAACAGGAAGTACGACTGAGCTCAACGTTCCATGAGCCACAGTTTCCACAGGGTGAGTGTGATTTGGCTGTGTGAGTGTGACACTGGTGGATTATCAGGAACAAAAGGCTCTTTATCTGTGTTCAGTGTGTTAATGCTGTGTTGTGTGGCAGGTAAACACACTACGCTGAGCTGCTGAGTGTGTGTTTGTGTGCGCAGCTCATCAGCATGACACAAACACACACGACCCCCGATCAATCTACTATAAATCACAGCCCATATCCAGTCTGTGCTCATCTTTCTCTGTGTGCTTATGGCTGCTGAGCAGCAGCTGCATCTGATGCTTTATTCACCAATAAACAAACCAGAACGGAATAATGAAAACAGACCCAGGTTAAGATTCACCCTAAAATAACAAAAAATAGTAGTAATAATAAAAATGGTAAAATTTTATATATATATATATATATATATATATATATATATACACAAAAATAACTCTGCCTGCTTTATTAACATTATGTCATTATTTTCATGATAATTAAATCTATATTAGCTACCAGATGTATATTTATTTTTTTTATTTCTGTTTTAAATAAACGCTGTTCTTTTGAACTTTCTATGGATCCTGAAAAATAAAATGTATCACAGCTTCCACAGAAATATTAATGTTTTCAACATTGCTAATAATCCGAAATGTTTCTTGAGCAGCAAATCATCATATTAGAATGATTTCTGAAGATCATGTGACACTGAAGACTGGAGTAATGATGCTGAAAATACAGCTGCACATCACAGAAATAAATTACACTTTAACAGAGATTCACATAGAAAACAGCTTTTTAAAACTAACAATATTTCCAAATTTTTACTGTATTTTTGACCAAATTCACCCTAAAATGAGCAGAAGAGACTTCTTTCAGAAACATTAACAAATCTTACTGTCACCAAACAGTATGCACTTTACAATTAATAATAATACAGTCATTATTTGTTTGCATAAAGAAAATCAATTGTCATGAGAATTATATACAGTTTCTAATGTTTTCTCTTGGTTTTGAGGTGAAATATGGCCTGCAGATGTTCCTGACCAGCTCTCTCTCACACACACAGACACACACACACACACCTCCGTTCACACACACAATAGCAGTCGCTTCGCTAGTGTTCAGCAGATTTCAGCATGGTTTTGATCATCCTGTGGTTTAATCAGCTTGTTTCTACAGTGCCACGCTCACTTTTTTTCCCAGCATGCAGTTTGGGTTTCATGGCACTGTCATCCTGTAACCATAACCTGCAGCCCAGCCTGATTAATTCATGAGGACGATCAATGATTAAAGCCCTTTATCCAAAACTCACCTGCTGCATTCTTCTAGCATGGCTTCTAATGAAGCAGAAGTCTTTTGGCGAATAAAGACACTTTCATTGTTTAAGACCCTCTTGAAAAAAATACGTCACATATTAGGAAAGAATAATTAGTTTCTTAGTGCAAATTCATATTGACTCTAAATACTGGAATAAGTTTCACAAGCAAACATTTGACTGTTTTATGACTGCAAAAAATAATTTTCTTGCTAAGTATTTTTGTATTGTTTTCTAGCATAAACATCTAAAAAATTCTTGGATCAAGATGAATTTTATTCTACAAAATGACAAATATTGTTTTCTGAAAAATAATAATAATCAAAGTTTAGTTAAAACAAGCAAATAAAATGGTCCAAGAAAAATAATCTTGTTTAGCCTTTGTATTGATTATTTTCCTCACGCCACTGGTGGATAATTTTGCTTGTTTTAAGCAAGCGCTAACTAAATTTTTATATTTTCTTTAGAAAACATGACTTAGTAAATTCAACTTGTGTTTAGATATTTATACTAGAAAACAGGACAAAAAAAGCAAGAAAATCGTTTTTTGCAGTGATTTAAAGCAATGGAATAATCACTGCATGTAAAGCTAAACATAAATCATTCATAGCGTTCTAGAGATTTATGCATAATGGTTTAAATTCAACAGCATCAAATTTAAACAGCACAGGAATATCCCAGATTACATGTGAATTAAACAGCATAAGTTTCACTCTGAAATATCACAATTACAATGAAACTGCAATTAAACGTTCTATATTTGGAAATTGAATGACCCAAAGTGGGCCTGATTTCTTGTAAAATTAACTCTATTTTTTTCTTTTATTTACAACTTTGAGTTACTTACAGTGGAAGTCTATTCCTGCAGTCTCCCATCAAACGAGCCAGAAGCATTTGGTTCAATTCTACATTGTTTATTGTCATGTACTCATGTTACAAACATTAAAACATTTCGATTTGTACAAAATATAAACTATGCAAGAGAAAAACAGTATTACAAAGAGTCCACCTCATCCCAATGAACGACTAACAGTTTGATTGATAACTAAAGTGGGCAAATATAGATGCAATCCACCTGAAACTGGTATAAACCACCACGTGACCAATGAAAGAGCCTGTTTAGTTTAGAACGGCTCGGAACGGTTTGCGCAATCCGGCCGTTCAGCTAAAACCGTTCAATGTCAGATGTGCGTTTGAAGGCTCAGCAATGCAAAAAAAAAAAAAAAAAAACATGTAAATCGGATGTTTGGGTTTGGGAACGCAAGCCGTTTGAAATGTCGTCATCCATCCGTTCTTCTACTTCAGGGCTAAAGGGTTCTCCAGAGCGTTCTGATGAAGCGACCAGACCTTGCAGATATTTGAGTGATGGTGAAGCTACAGGTGGAGATGATGCGGTGCAGAACGGTGAACGCTCAGCACCAGCGCTGCAGGAGGCCGGTTGCCATGGCGATGGGAACGAGCACGTTGAGCACGCTGGCCTGCATCAGAACGCCGGCTCCCGCCGGAGCGGTGGTGGTGGCGTTCGCCGCTGCGGTGTTCGCGTTGGTCGCCAGGGTGTCGTTCGCGTTCACCGTCTGGTTTCCCGCCAGCGCGGTGGAGTTGATCGGAGACATCGTGTTCTGGGATAAAACCTGAGGAGGGGGAAAGCGCGATTATCACCTGAGTCTATGCAAATGTACAGAGGAGGAAAGTTGCGCGATTGTTATGCAAAACGCGGCGCTTCCAAACAGCATTTGCATCCTCGTATCTCTCAGCTGGATGCTTTGTTTTATAATCGCCCACATTTGCATGTCACTTTTAATGCATCAACGCAACTGAGCCTCTTAAAATACGTGCACAGGTGCGTTTGCATGAAAACAGCTAGGAATATTGAGCAATATTAACCTACTGAGATTTGGAATATAATAATCCCAGCTAACAGAGAAGGCTCTCAAAACCAGTGTTATTTAATATCACTGACATACCATGATGTTTTTTTTTTTAATTAGTTTTTTCTATTTTTCATCTTATTTTTAGTTAGTTTGATGTATTTATTTATTTATTTATTACTTTGTCTAGGGGTATAATTGTATTATTTCAGTTTTAGTTAGGCTACTTCAAGTTTTCTTTTCCTTTTTTCAAACGTAAATTTAGGTCTTTTAAAATAGGTCTATGTTTTATAATTTTATGCAACGTTTAATGTATTTTAAAGCAAAAGCTAGGCCAGGTTTTTAAAAAGGATTTAGTTTTAATTAACTATAAAAACCCATGCCAACAACGTTTTTATTTTTTTCATTTTAATTTTAGTTAGTTTCAGCATTTATTTCACCGTTTTTTTTATTGTATAGTTTTTCATTTTTATTTAAGTTTTAAATGCTTCAAGTTTTTTTTTTTTTTTTTTTAAACAAAATAAATACAAGCAGCACTGAAAGAAATAGCCTACGTCTTTTAAATAGCCTACTTTATTTCATTTTAGGCAACGTTTATTGCATTAAAAGTAGCAGTTTTTAATGGACTTAGTTTTTACTATAATAACCCCGCCCAGAACTCTGCCAAGGTTCTCTCAAAGTTAATGAACAAACGTTCATGCAGCAATGTTAACAGAATATTCGTTCATCATTAATGGAAAGTTTTTTCTGAAACGTTCAATGTTTGTCTAAGGTTCTGTAAATGTTACAATTGTTTCAGAACGTTCAGAGAACATTCAAAAGTAACGTTCCCATAATGTTTGCCAAATGATACAATGGAATGTTCACTTCACTTTGTATAGAAAAAAAGAATTGAACGTTCAGAAGTAACATTTTCATAATTCATTTAGCAAAAACGTCTTAGAAATAATCAGAAACGGATTAAAGATTGAGTCTTCATCAGCTCATTTCTGCGTCCAGGAGCATATAGCTGCATATGTCTGGAGCGCGCAGAGATTCTCCGGTGTTTCGGCTCTGGATCGGGTTTCTGAGACACAGAGCGCTCTCACAGAAACCCCAGCCCCGGAGACACTTTCAATCATTTATTCTCCAAAACCACAAGCACGTTAACTAAACGCTTCTTTCTCCGGATGGAAAGCGACGACTCTGGGACGCGGTGAGGAGTTTGTGCCATTGCAGTTAGTTTTTTACTTTTGATTAAAGTGATGCTTTGGTAATATTGTAGTTTGTGTAAAATGATGCCAAAATAGGCTAAAGCTCGTTGATATTTAAAATGCGTCGATAATGCGTAATAATCAACATATGAACTCATACCTGAGTGATTAAGCAGAAAGCGCAGAAAATGACTCCGGCGGGGGTCGGCTGAGCCATCCTGGTGATGAAGAGGAGGAGGAGGATGATGAAGAGTGAGGCTGATGGAGGCACGCAGGTGTGTTGAACTAAAGGGAGACGCCGGTTGCTGCTGGAGCTTTTATACCGACGCTGATGAGCTTTTACGTCACAAACTAACCCCCCCACCCCCCCAAAACGTAATCAGCTCTGATGTATTTGTAGAGATCTAGTGTGTTATCAGTGTAATAACCGCCGGCGATAGAGTAATAACCAATATAATAGCTCTATATGATTATTATTTACTGTAGAAGAAAAAAACAACATCAAATAGTTAATAATTGATATCATGCTTATTTGTGCGCCAGCTTTGATTTGCGCGACCTCTAGCTGCCGACAAAAACATTTATTATTATTATTATTATTATTATTATTATTATTATTATTATTATTATTATTATTATTATTTATTATACATTAATATTATAATACTATTTTGTTTCTTGAGCAGCAAATCATCATATTAGAATGATTTCTGAAGATCATGTGACACTGAAGACTGGAGTAATGTTGCTGAAAATACAGAGAAATAAATTACATTTTAACAGAGATTCACATAGAAAACAGCTGTTTTAAACAGTAACAATTTCTCAATATTACTGCTTTTGCTGTATTTTGGATCAAATAAATTCATGTTGAAGAGATTTCTCTAAAAAAACATTAAAAATCTTACTGTTCAGAAACTTTTACTTTTACTGCTAGTGTAAGTAACACCAGTTTGTTTTCCCATTTATTGACTAACAGCGCTCCTGTTCCCATGGTGAGAAAATTAAACACTTGCACAAAAACAGATTTAGTATTCCTCAAAATGAATAAAAACTGAAATGCAAACTTAGAATATGACGCAAACCTGCAATAATTAAATAATAATCCTTCCATTGATGTATGGTTTGTTAGGAGGACAATATTTGTCTGAGATACAACTATTTGAAAATTTGGAATCTGAGGGTGCAAAAAAATCTAAATATTGAGAAAATCATCTTTAAATTTGTTCAAATGAAGTTGATATATTTATGGTAGGAGATTTACAAAATATCTTCATGGAACATGATCTTTACTTAATATGCTAATGATTTTTGGCATAAAAGAGAAATGTATAATTGTGACTCATACAATGTATTGTTGTCTATTGTTACAAATACACCTGTGCTACTGATGACTGCTTCTGTGCTGCAGGGACACATTTTGTCACAGAAATACTGGGATGAAAGTAGGGCTGGACGATATGGGCAAAATTTATATCACCATATATTTCTTAATTTTGGTTGATATGATATAATTCAGATACAATTTAAAAGACAGCCACAAAAGTAAAATGGGTCACCTGATCCTGGATAGCAAGACATGGGATTTCCAAATCCAGATCATTCTGATCCAGATGAAACTCTCTGAACAACTGGCCCCAGCTGATGTGATTAGGATACCTCTCCTCCCCAAGACACACCCTGAAGGACCCCCTGTGAAGTATGACTCAAACCACTGCTTGCTGTAACACACATAACACATTACTTTCCATAAAAATTAACCAATATTACTTTTAAAAGTGACTTTCCCCAAACACTGCCTACATGAACATAGTAATCATTCAAGATAATTTAAAAGTACACAGTCACAAATAAAGCTTTATCTCCCTCTAGTGGCTAGAAGCAGCACTGCATCTTCTGACGGCGCTCCATTATTATTATTATGATGTTTAACAAGAACACACTTGCAAACTCGTTGACAAAATACAAACACAGTGCACTTGTGTTTTTGATGCAGGAAATGTTTGTTGTGTTTCAGAGCATCAGTGGGAGCTGACTGTCCATGGAAAGAAAGACTCTTCACATATGCTGCCTGCAGCTCAGAGAGAGAGAGACAGCCTGAGAGAGAGAGAGAGTGAGTGAGAGAGAGAGAGAGAGAGATAGAGAGAGAGAGACAGACAGGGAGAGAGAGAGTGAGATTCAGACCGGATCAGATGACACCCGCAGGGCGAGAAACCTGACCCCGGGGCTCTCCGTTTACACAAGTGCGCTTATTCTTCAAACACTGAGCAGAGAGTCTGTGTGCGTTTGAGAGAGAGAAAGAAACTGTGTGTGTACTGATTAGAAAGAGAAAGAGATTTCACTTACTGCTCACATTATACTAACAAAAACAACACTGGTATTACCGTGTTTTTAAACATGGTGCGATGCAGGCCTACATGAATCATGATAATGCACTGTATAAGCCACTACACATTAAAGTTTTTAATGGTGATTTTGTTTTTAAAACGTTTTATTCACCTCATTATTCAATGCAGAAGTGTGCCAGTGTGTTCATAATTAAGATAATTTAAATAATATAGTAAGACACACCCGTTTGCAATATCAGGCAGCAAAACGAGCGGTTTGTACAGCTAAAAAAGAGATTTGAAGCTAGACATAATTTCCAAATGGCTCCGCCCACTCTGACGGGAATAATAACACGCAACTAAAAAAATTTATAATAATGCAACCAAAATGAATGCATGTTGTAAATGAAGTTCCATTGTGTTACTTTGTAAATACAATGATACATAAATAAAGTACCATGATTTTACCATCTGAAATTGTAGTACCAGCATAGTACTTTTTTGGAAATACATTCTACTAAAGCTGTTTTGTTATTTTATTTTATTTTATTTTATTCAATTTTAAATAAACTAAAGTAAATAAATGCAGACACAATGCACAATGCCAGCACAATGCTTATATATATATATATATATATATATATCTTTATAGGCTACTGAAGGTGGTTTGATTTTAATAACAAATAAACAAAAACAAAAAAATATTATTTGCTGGCCAATTGTGACGCAACTCATCATGTGATCTAATTTAAATAGCATATTTAAAAGTGCTGTTTATTTGTAATTGACAATATTTTTACATTTTATTTTTATTTTTAAAAGCAGTTCGTTTAAACGCGGCACATTTTCGGTCACGTGACACCATTTTTTTAACCACAGTTTAACTCTTTCCCAGTGTTGCCAACTTCCAATTTTGTTACTAAATTTAACAACTTTTCAAACTACCCTAGCAACTTTACACCTAGCAACAAATTTAGCTAATTTTTTGGCAACTTTTGATAAGTGACGCAAACAATAAAAAGGCACACATTTTCCATCAAAATTACACAAGAAGAGGAAACCAAAGATGCCTAGCGGTACACACATCACGTGAAATAAGCTTGCTGCTATTTACAATTGTCCACTTTAAAAATATTAATTATTGATTTAATATTAAAAACAATTAATAACAATTAACTGAATTGAATTTGATACACCTTGTTAGTAGTTTGTACCTGCAACAGTCGATAAGTGTACACTGTAAGAAAAATATCTAGAAAAATGGAAAAGCTAGTAATTTGACAGGACGTTTTTCGTTATCTGTTGTAACCCGAAAACACAAAATGCAATGCGTAACTTAAAATGCATGCAAAAAAACCTAGGAAACCTAGGAAAAATCTAAACGGAAAATTCCTTCCTATTAACATGCGTTATAGTAGATTGTGCCCTATTTTTACAGACTTTTCTGTTTTAGTTTACTAGCTAATAAAAAAAACTGATCATTCAAAAACATTGTGTGTTCAATTATTCAGTGTTGTTTAAAAATACAGTTACTTATATTTTAATATTATTAGGCATTTATATTATTTTACCATCAAATCTAAATTATTGAATTTGTTTTTTTTTGCTGCTGCTGAGATTTAATGTAGTACTGCAATGACATCACAAGGCCATTTAGCAACTTGTAGCAACAATCTGACCTTCCTTTAGCACTTCCCCCGAGAATCAGTCGGCTCTTTTCAACGGTTTTTATGACGCGCGATACTAGAGATATAGCGATAAACCGCGAGCCCGTTAAAAATCGATTCGAATACGTCACGATTAAAATCGGTTGAGATGCCAAACAAATCATGATATAATTGGAGGAGTTTATATGAATGTATCTCTGAGGGGAACTGACTGTCTTTAGAAAAGTTTACGTGGTATTTTCTTTTCGTCTTGCCTCTGAATATATGCATATTAAAGTAACACTGTATCATTGCTGTTCATGCCATTAGTGCACTCTGAACTGGCTAATATTTTGTACAGTTGGTTTGATCTCATCATCAGAAACAAGTGTGAACAATTTTGATTCGTTGTGTGTAAATGATGACAACTGTACTTTAGTTGTGTTTAACTTTTGCCACTTGTATTTAGCATTTTGCAGCACAAATGCATCACAGTGTGAAAAGTGTTTAAGTGAATGAGAATGTGTTTAGAGTTTTGCAAAAAGAGTGCATGAGATTTGCAAATAGAGCCTAACTGCCTGAACATGTTTAAAGTTTAGCAGAAAGAGTGCTTTATACGACAAATTGGTTTAAGCTACTGAGAATTTGGTTCAGAGATTGGGGTTTAGTGTTTTAGCAACTCAGAAAAACTGTAAAGTAACACTGTATCATTGCTGTTTATGAGCGCCACCTGCTGGCCGAGAGTGAATCTGCGTCTCTTTCTGTGACCGATGGAGGGTGAAGCCTGTGGGAGGTGTTGGGTTCCCCCTCCTCCCCTGATCTCCGCTGTGCTCCTCTCTCTCTCTCTCTCTCTCTCTCTCTCTCTCTCTCTCTCTCTCTCATTGTGTTCCCGCTCCGAGGCTCATGATGGAAGCGGAGCGACCGGCGGAGAACAAGCGCAGCAGAAAACCCGCTCATCCCGTGAAGAGAGACGCGCGAGAGGAGCTGAAGGTAAGAGACCAGGCGCTGTGTTTTTGTCACTAACTTCAGCAGAGCCCACAGCTGACTGTGTTCAAAACCGGCTGAGTTTGTGCTGCTTTGCTGCTGGGAACCGCTGCGAAACCTGTTCTGTCCAGCTGGTCGACTGAAGAAGTTAAGCTGGTTGAGAAGCTTGAAGAACACTCGTTAGTGAGCGATATAACATTCTGCAGCAGAGCAGCTGTCCAGATGAGCAGCTCGTGATGTGATGTGAACACTGGAGCAATGCTTTATGTGTCCTAATCCAAACGTTTTTAAAAAGATAAAAAATTTAACTATTTGAAATGTCATAATTTTTTTTTTTTTTTTTTACAAATCTGATATATTTGATATTAAAGTTATTCTAAATATTTATGTAAAACATCTAAAAATATCTAATATATAAAAAAGTATTTAATAAAAGTGTAAACCATAATTTGGAAAATTAAAAAAAGTAAATTATCTAATATAAACATATTTTATAATAATAATAATAATAATAACAATAATAATAATAAACAGAAAATGTTTGAAGAATAAACCGAAGCAACTCATTTAATTTCATTATATTTAATGCATTTAATTTATATTTTATTCAGTTGTATAACTAATTTACTAAAAATAAAACATAACATTTTAAAAATACAAAAAATAAAATCTATTTAATATTACATTACAAACATAGTTAATGTACAACATCTAAAGATATTTTATAAAAAATATGGAAATATTTTTAATATGAAGATATTTAAAAAAGGCAATAAAACTTTTCAAAATACTAAAAATATTGAAATAAATTCTGACTGAATCACTTGGTTGCACTACTAACGAAAGTCATGTTACAGGGCAGATCATGTGAAAAGAGCTACACTGTAGTTGAGATGCTGCCCACAGTGCTGTCTATAAAGTTGACTGTGCAGTGCGAGCGATATCCACTGGGGGTGTAGAGTTACAACTTTACTCATTTTGATCCAAACACATGAAACCGAAGCCCGGTCTGATGCAAGCGGCCCCGGGGCCCAGGAAGGGGTCACGGCGCGTTTGTTGGCTTTGGATCGGGACGGAGCCGTCGCTCTCGCCCAACACATGTTTGTCTGAACGGCCAAGAAGAAACAAAAACAAGATTGTGGGATGAGCGAGGAACGCCGCTGATGTAATCAGTC
The DNA here is from genome assembly GCA_024542945.1 of allo-octoploid hybrid of Carassius auratus x Cyprinus carpio. NCBI lineage: Eukaryota > Metazoa > Chordata > Actinopteri > Cypriniformes > allo-octoploid hybrid of Carassius auratus x Cyprinus carpio. Next base: position 156,724 of record JANHFF010000210.1, on the reverse strand, counting down.
CCGGAGCCGCAGGAGAGGACGGGGATTCTGGGAAGGCTGTGACTCCGCAGCGGTGTCGGGTGTCCGGTGAGTTTAATAACCGGCGGATCGAGTGACGCCCCTAATCTCAGACGGAAAGCTCTCGGCCCGTGAGATCGTGTGTCGAGGGATCACCAGCTCCTTGTTTTGCAGGAAATTCGCTGCTTTATTGATGGCTGATTGGTTTTCCGAGCAACGTTTTGATGGCTGTAATCGCTCTCGAAGGAAACACGCACACGATGATGATGACAGATGAGCGTTTGTCTCATTCTAACATCAGGTTCTCCTGGATATCAAGTGGCGACAAAACAGAGCCAAAATATTCATCAAACAAAACTAATTTACATGCACTTGCACAATAAAATAAATAAAATAGTTATAAAAAATACAAAATAAAATATTTTATATATAAACATGAAAAATAAAATAGATTTACAAATTTCATAAAATCTGAAAAATGAAATAGGCTATATATAATATAAAATATTTAATCAAATGTAAAAAGTACTATAAAAATTAGAAAAATATAATTTAACATAAAATATTAAAAAATCATTCAAGGAATTTTTACAATTAATATTTATTTTTAAAATTGAATCAAATTTTAAAGTTTTAGTGTTTTTTGTTTTTGTCTTTTTTTATTTATTTGTATTTATTAAAATAGCTATTTCTTTAGTTTAAGCAGTTTTAGTTGTAGTTATTTTAGTTCAAATGTATTTTGATTTAAGTGAGACAGATGTTTGTCTGTGTGTGTATATTGAATTTAAATCTCTTGTGTTTTCCAGCAGATGTGTGCTGTGACCTCTGGTGTCTGTTTGTGTTGCAGAGCTTCGCTGAAAGCACCATGAATGAGTTGTTGGGATGGTACGGCTATGATTCAGTGGATCTGCAGGACTCAGACGCCGCTGACGGACGAAACCGTGTCAAACACAACCATATATCTGTCCTCAAAGGTACGTGCGCTCATTCCCTGCTGCTGCTGCTGCTGCTGCTGGCTGCGTCGCTTCCTCCACCTGACTGTGATTTATCCTCCAGAGACCTCAGTGCCAAAGCCACAGGAGAGGAAGCTGCCTTCATCATCATCTTCCTCAGAGGTGGTCAGAATCAGCGAGAAGGAGCCGGCGTCTCCGTTTTCATCCTCGTACTCCTCCTCGCCGCGCAGCAGGAACGTCATCGTGCCGCTCATCAAACCCTCTGCTGGTGCGCAGAAAACACATGCAGATACACAGAGCTCCAGCAAATCTTCATCAGTTTGACGGCACACAACATTTTACAGTGAAATTGTTTTACAATATATGGCTACTGCTGTCATTGTGAGTGTAATTTAGACTGAGACAGTATATCACAAATAAAAATAGGGTTGAGTCTCCTTAAAGTTCAGCTGCAAGACTTTCTTCTGACTTAAGTTGCTTCGTTAAGAACATGAGCTGCAGCTCTTAATTTTAAACTCTCAAAGTCCATTTAAAATGTAGTAACCATTTTTGGTTTTTATATATTTTTTATATAATCAATGCATTAATAGTAAAACCATAGGCCATGGTTAATTTTTGTATGGAAAGTTGTAAAAATGAATGTGTGTGTGTATATAAAGCTAAGGAATCGAATGATCAGGATGATAAAAAGACAAAAATCTCACCTTTCACAGCAAACACTGATAAATATGTCCCGGCTGTGTTCGTCACTTTGCAGTTCCCTTCAACATTTCTATTTGTAGAGCGCTTCTGTTTTTGTGTTTTGAGCATTTGCAGCATGTGTGTTGTCAAATCAATGAAGATGTTTTCTTAATTTGCAGTGTGTTGAGCTCTCTCAGTCACTGTACAATACACACACAAATACACTCTGAAATGTGTGATGTGTCATACTGATTCTGACGTGTCTCTGTTCAGCGGAGGACGAGCAGAACGAGCCGATCGTCTGCGTCTGGTGTCAGAAGGAGGGCATGAAGCGCTATTCTCTGCTCATGGGCTCCGAGCTCAAGAGCTTCTGCAGTGAGAAGTGTTTCGCTGCGTGTCGACGCGCCTACTTCAAACACAACAAGGTAAAATCCGTCAGAATATCGGCCGATATATCGGTCAGACCGATGTTTTTTCAAAAAATAAAAAAAATGGTGAGAAATTGTGTAAAAAAAAAATATATATATATATATATATATGGTTAATAAATCAAAAAGGTCATTTTATGTTAGTATTTCAATAATTGATCAGTTATTTAGCATGTTAATGCTTCTCTGATGTCGTTTAAATGTCTTTTCACCTTCACGTACAAAATAAAATATTTAAATTTTTTATTTATAAAAAGTACTTACAAATGTACGTATTTTAAAGTAAAACAGTCAAAATAAAATGGACTGTTTTATTTGAAATATTATTTTTAAATGTATTCTAATTGATTTAAAGGTTTTATGGTTTTAGTTTTAGTTAACTCTAATAACTCTAATATATATGCACAATTGTTTTAACAATTTATTTAAATATTTTTAAAAATAAAAACAATCAAAACAAATCAGATTTTTAAGTATTTTAAAATATTCATTTCCAGTAACATTTATTTAAATATTTCATTTAAATAGATGGTTTTATTTCCCAATATTTATTTTAAGTGATGAATGTTTTTTTTTATATATATTTTTTTTATCTTTTTTTTTTAATATTTATTAATGCACAATTGCATTATTTAAAAAAAATGCATTGCATTTAAGCATGACTCCATCACTAACAGATCAGCCTCTGCACACACATATTGATACATACACACACAGCAGGAGAGATCATCTGATCATCTTGGTTCAGTCTGGTTCGCGCAGACACACACACACACACACACACTCATTCACAATCACACTCTTGTGCTAACAGAATAACTAATTCTTCAGACGCACTTGAACATGTCCGTGTCTCTCAGCTGATATTCGATATCAAAGCAGGCACCGTTCGCTGATTGCATTTCACACAAAAACTGATATTCTAGTGTTAGAATGAAAACAAAACGTTGTCAAACTCAAACATGACTATCTTCATCATGACTGAAGTGTCATTGTGTTTGAATCAGCTGCTGTTATTGAGATACTATCATAGTTTGTATCAATATATATTGTTAATATTAATAATTCGTTTTTATATATTTTCTATTTTCATTTTTTTTTATATGTTATATGTTATATATCAGGCAACAGTTGGATTTTTTCCCCCCATATAGTTTGTTTTAGTTAATTAACCCTGGCAAATACGTTTATATTTCAAACAAACAAAGCACTTCAGATTTGTGTCTGTGTGTGTTTGTGTTCCTCAAGGCTCGAGATGAGGATCGTCATGGCGACCAGTCTCCGCCCCCTGGCCAGACGCTGGACACACCCTCGAGACTTCTGCTGAAGATGAACAACAACACGCGTGTAAATAAACACACACACACACAAGTGTCCATGTGTGGCACTTACTGCATGAGAATATGGTTACTACATAATAAAAATATTAAGAATTACATTTATAAACGTTAAATTCATTAAAATTATTATTAATTATTTATTAAAGAATTAAATAATTTATTCATATTTTTTATTCATTATATTGGATTTTTTTTAACTTAAATACCATACCTTAAAAAATATCAATATTTGATATCAAGGGGAAAAATTGGCACAATATAGTCCCTGCTGAAAATTTTAACATGATCTGAGATAATTTGCTTTTGACCATAGAAAAAAAATTGTAAACTCAAACTCGGCTGTCTAAGATTCCTCAGACCCAATCACCTAATAATAATAGACACAATAATAATAATAATAATAATAATAATAATAATAATAATAATAATAATAATAATAATAGTAATATAATATTATATTATGTGACATCAAGTGAATAAATCATAAAGTCCATGTAAAACAATATACTATTAAAAGTAGACATTATTATACAATTATTACTATTATTGCTATTTATAACACATATTTTTACAAAATTATTTCATGCTAAAAATATTGTGTGTAATTACAAATATTATGCTTATTTAAATTAAGTATAAATATTTATGTTAGAAATATACATTTTTGTATTGTATTAATCTTACATGATTATAAAAATATTTTGTGCAAATGATTAAAAATATTATTTTATAAAAAATACAATAATTATACATATATTAATTAATTGTGCAAAATTATTAATCTTTATTAAAAAAAGTAATTAATTAAAAAAAAAGGTCAAATGTAATGACTAACAAAAGAGGAACCAAAGCAAATATTCAATTTGAATTGGGAATGATATGTACTGAATAAATCTCTAGTGTGTTGTTTCTCTCTCTGCAGGTGTGTGATTGGTGTAAACGCACGCATCACACTAAAGAATACCTGGACTTCGGTTCGGGTGAGAAGCGCCTGCAGTTCTGCAGCACCAAGTGCCTAAACCAGTACAAGATGGACGTGTTTTACCAGGAAGCTCGTGCCACCCTCGCCGACTCCGGCTCCGCCCAGAAAGATGAGGAGCCCCGCCCCAAAACGGCTGTCGCAGAAAACCAGAAACTGTTGACACCGGAGGCCTGGGACAGACCGGCGAAAACCCTCTCGCCCCAAACACCGATCTCAGTAAGGATTCAGACCAGTGCCACACCCTCTTCTCCGGAGAAGCCACGCCCACCACAGATGCCCCTCCCCTTTGTTATGCAAAGCCCCGCCCCTCACCTGCCACACCCCCTCAGCCCCATCCAGAGGGCTTCCTTTGCCCCGCCTCCTCTCCGCCAGCCTTGCCACGCCCCCTACGTGCCCCTCCCCCCTGTGTACCCGCCCCATTTAGCCCCGCCCTGGCCTCAGCCCATGATATTATTGCCCTTTCCAGTTTTTGTTCCAATCCCGGTGCCCATTCCCATTCCCATTCCCATCCCTATTCCCCCTCAAACGGGCCACAGAGGAGTCATTCGAAGCCTTCAGGAGCAGGAAGAGGAGCGTACGCCAGATCCGGGTCACTCGGTGGAGACCACCAAGAAAGTAAAGAGCGAACGATGTGCTTCTCCTCTCTCTTCAGAGCGACAGGTGATTCAGTGTCTCCGAAAACACAAAGAGGAAACTTCAACACGCAGACCACCTTTTTACACGTCTGTTGCTCCCAAAATTATCAGTCCCGCCTCTTTGTACTCATTGGCTCATTCGACCGCCATACAAGCCACCTCATTTTCATTGGACAGCGCTGGCTCCGCCCTGATTCCGTCTCCTCTCTCCGATTGTGAAGATGTGAAGGAGAACAGCTACTTGGGTGGGCGGGACGATGGCTCAACCAATCGCTGGTCGGCAGAGCAGACGGACTGCCAGAGCGACCAATCGAAAGAGAGCAGGGGGGAGGAGGAAGCACCGCAGGATGTAGAGCACACCTACACACGGTCCGTACCGCCGAAACTACGCGAGAAGAACACACTGATGGCTGTGCAAACACATTTACACACGCAAACACAAAGCTGTGAGAAAAACACGGATCTGGGGTCCGAGCGGAGTGGACGGGACGATCCAGAGCCGCCCTTCAAGAGACGATGCTTGAGAATCAGAGACCAGAACAAATGAAGCCCGGGGTGAGTCAACACACACATTTACATTATAAATGTTTATATTATTGTTTATATTTTATAATAATGTTTATAATGTATATTATAAATAATTATACGTTTATATTATAGATTAATTAATTATATGTATTTGGAAAAAAAAATGGGTAATTTTAAAAATAGTATTTTTTATATTATATATATATTTATGTATTTGTATTTATATATATTTATGTGTGTTTCACATGCTCACTAAACGCAGCACAGGTCATGCATTACCATTATGCTGCTAATTCAAACAAACACACACTGTTACATGAGATGCCACGATTTATTCTACGCTGTTTATCAGTCATGTTTCTCTGGCTGGAGTGTGTGTGTGTGTGTTTGTGGGTTTTCCCTCAGAACGGCGCCGGACAGAAACTCAATCCGTGTCGTAGCTCTAAAGTTGCATTAGCAGTGAAAAGAGCAGAATGAATCTTCTGCAGAAACCAGAGACGCTCGCAAGAAATGCACACAGTGCTGCCTGTGAAAGAGAGCGTGTGTGTGTGTGTGTGTGTGTGTGTGTGTGTGTGTGTGTGTGTGTGTGCGCGCACAGCTCCAGATGTTGTTTCTTGAAGTTCTTCTGCATCTCATGTTTCAGTGGAAATGAGCAGGTTTTATAGCGTTTTGTAGATACGAGATCAAACTACCCTCAACTAGTTTGACAAAGTTAACAATTTAACCCTCATAACACATTCAGGTCTGTTTTGAAAAAATGCATAGTTTTTAATAAGAGAACGAAACTTTGCAAACGCTTTAAGAGCCTCAAAATACACATTTATTTTTTTCCAGATTTTTTCCAGTCATTTTTTAAAGAGATATATAACAATTTAAAATATTCGGGTCATTTTGACCCGGGTGTGTATGGAGCATCATTAGTGTCAAAAATACTTTCTGTTAAAAGATCTATGGAGATATATTAGTGTCAAAAACTTTTGTAAAAAAAAAAAAAAAAAAATTCTCCTTTCTATGTGTCTCACACACTTTGGGGACTGAATTTTGTTGTTGAACATGAATATGTTCTTCTATTGACATGAAAAACTGATTACTTTTTCATCAAAAGTGAAAGTTTAAGCAAGTAGTTTTTCTTTTTTTCACTTTTCAGAGTAACATTCATGTTGTTTTGATATTGTTTTGTTATAAATAAATATGAAGGTTGGATAAATTTGGACTAATTTTGACCAGTTCAAAGATATTATTATACTATATATTATATTATTATATAATATTGACAAAAATATATAAATATTTTGCATCATACGTTTTTTTTAGTGTGGTTCATGTGTAATATTAATTCATTAAAAAGGGTGTAAATGCAGTAATAACATGATAACATTCAAAACATTTTTTCACATTCACTCATTAATGAGAAGTTTCTGATCAGATAAAATATGACTGTTTTATTGAAGAATGATTTGTCAGGAATGCATCATGAGGGTTAATGAGACCAAGGACTTCAGCTTCATTTTCCCACAGCATTATGTTTATCGATGGAAAGTTTCTCTGTTTTTAGTGGCTTTTTTCCAAAGCTAATAGAGGAAACAATGAGCTGGATTTAAAGTGATCTGGGATCAGATTTCTCCAGCTTCAGGTTTCCTGGCACTTGATGACGAGCGTATGATCGTTTGAAGGCTGTTTCTCCGGGTTGCTGTGTTGATTCTGCTGGGTTTTATTGCTGGAAGTCGATCCGTTCTCTCAGGGATTCACTGATGTTTGAAACTCGAGCTCTCGGGCCTCACATCCTCTTACTCTTTCTGCTCCTCAACTCTGTTTCTTCTGCTCCTTCTTCTGCTTTTTCAAGGTTTTATTAGGTCCGTGCAGCAAAGCTATAGTGTTTCTTCTCATTTTCTTGTTCGTCATTATTTTTGTGCTTTAAAACAGATGCATCAGAAGATCATAAGATGCACAAACGCCAGTCTCTTTACTATAGAATAGTTGGTTTTATATAGTAACTATATACTATATGTAATTTTTGCTCATTTTAAAGGCTTTTTTGCACATATTCTGAGCCATTGGTTCAGTTCTCAAGAATGCTTATATTAAATATATTATTATTATTATTATTATTATTATTATTATTATTATTATTATAATAAAAGCATTACTATAAAAATAAAATAATTATGTTATGTTTATATTCTACATATTTATAATATATACTAATTTATTAACTATATTACATTTATTATAATTAAATTCATTATATAATAAAAATCTTGAATTATAATTATGTATTAAAGCAGGTATATATATTTAGAAAAATATATTATATATTAAAATAAATTAAATAAATAAATGAAGAAAGTAACTCATTATGTCCTAAAGGAAGATAAATTAAATTGGCCAAATTGTTTCATGGATATTACTCTTTGTGTGTGTGTGTGTGTGTGTGTGTGTGTGTGTGTGTGTGACCTGAAAAATTCAGCTGAATGCAAACTCTTTAAAATGTATTTAAATATACATAATTATACACATTTATAATGTACAATTGTACAACATTACGAACTTTTATTTGAAATATTTCTAAGTATATTTATGCATCTGCATACATTTGTACAATTATGCATATTTATAAATAATATTTTGTGTAATTAAAAATAAAAAGTAACTAAACAAAATAATTAAGTATAATAAATTATAATTAAAATTGTAATTAAGTAAAATTATCCGTTTATGAATAAATCATTTATATTTACATTTATACATCTAAATAATATTTTTGTGTAATTCGAAAAATATAAAAATATAAAACAACTAAAAAATAACGTTATTATCCAGATTTCAATTGTTAATTATGGACAATTAAACATATTTATAATATATTACACATGTTAACAAAAAGTATTTTTAAATAAGAATAATTATTTAATTATGTTTAATTCATTTACATTTATGCATTTGACATGCTTTTATTGAAAGCTGTTATTGTACACCTTCTCAGTGCATGTGTTTCCTGGGATTGGAACCCATGACCTTGTGGCTGGTCAAGATCTGTGTGTAAGGGACGCTACGCAATTCAACAAGCATTTCTCACATTTTCTGTGTTTCAGGTGTGTATAGATTGATGAAGCGATCGAGTCGAGTGTTTCGGCGGGAGATGCGGAGTGTGAATGTACTGAGGACGTCTCAGTGAAGCCCATCCAGACGCAGCAGCCGCCCCAAAGCATCATGGGAGTCAGAGATTGAGCGCATGTGATCCAGTTAGAGGACGCATATGTGTGTGTTTTCCTGCCGAGCAGCTCTGACAAAGCCAGGCATTGTTCCTCACTGACTCTGTGTGTGTGTGTGTGTGTGTGTGTGTGTGTGTGTGTGTGTGTGTGTGTGTGTGTGTGTGTGTGTGTGTGTGTGTGTGTGTGTGTGTGTGTGTGTGTGTGTGTGTGTGTGTGTGTGAGAGAGAGAGAGAGAGAGTGTGTTCAGCTGTGGTTTAGGATTACCTGACACACACTGGCGCTTTGGCTACAGAGCATTTTTAGAATTCGCCACAAGATTGCCAAGAACACACACACACACAAATGTGAGTACACTGAGCTCTGTGGCTCCTCAGATGTTTAGAAACTGTATATTCAGGAACACGAGTGTTGAACGATCAGAATCGGCTCAGAACCTCCTGCTTTTTAACCCTTTGTAGTTCATTTGAGAAAACTCTTCAGTTATTGGCCAAATGTTTGACGATGTTTGAAGTCATTGCCAACTGATTCGATTCAGAACACATATCAGCACAAATACACCACCAGAGGTTTGAACAACGAGCTAATTTTAGAGCAGATAGTGATGGAAACTCATTCGTATGTGTTTATAAGGATCCTCAAATATTTTTCCAGATGTATTTTTTCCTTTCATTTTTTCCCATAGAGATTTGTCAGAAGTCTCTGTTAAAGCATTATAAGGCATGAACCAAACCAACCAGCTGCGAAGAGAATCATTACACACTTTTAATTCTAAGCAAAAAAGCATTATTAAATCAGACAAGAGGACGAGGCTGTGGAAAACGGCTTGAATGAGAGAAAGAACTACAGTCCTGTGAGGCATTGCAAAGAATAATCGAATTAAAAACATCGTGAAATATAAAACTATTCATTTAAAGTTATGTTTAGAGAAACTATTTATTTTAGGTTTACTGAAACATATGCACATATATACAAATATTTAAGTGTTTTGAGGGCGACTTCCATCACAATGTCATTTGCAGAGTTTCACTGAGTGGACGAGACTAATGAGTTTTTTGGTGCTCTCTGATTGGTGGAATTGTCTGCATAAAAATCATCACATTACATAATGGGTTTTGTGTTTGAGTTATTTCATAGCTAAAGTCAGCATGAAATAGAATATCACCATGTTTCCTAAATGCATGTTATAGCAAATCATCCATGGATATGTTTCATTCTCAAAAAAATTTGACTTTGTAATGTTTAACAAAAATGTCAAACCTTCATGCAGGACTTTTTAAAGTGCCACGCCCACATCTCAACATCCAATCAGCAACTGATGCATGATCCCACCCTACTTTTTTTTCTGATAATCTGTTGCACTCGAATCTGTCACTACTTACATTTCATCACGGCTTTAAACATCGAGTCAGTGTCCAAACCTTCGATTGATAGTTTACCATGGTACTGGAATATTACTATATTTCTGACATGGTACTTCAAAAATACTATGCTATTAGTATAGAATTGTATTACCATGGTAATACCACATTACCTTCAGTAAGTACAAAAACTCAGTTACCAAAGTATAGGTGTGTCCTGTTGCCATAAACAACATAAAAAGGCAGATTTATGACACGAGTAACATGTGTGTGTCAGTATTATACTTGACCAAAGCCTTCTGATGGTTTTCACTTTCATTACCGTCCTGCAGAGGGCGCCATAGATATTACCGTTTATTCAGTTTACACACAAAATCTTTCGTTTTCAATTTCATAAAACACTTTTTGCAAAACACAACACACAATTCTCTATGTAACACAAAAATCTAACAGGAATTAATGATATGGCAAAGGTGTTCAGTGCTTCATTTTGCTAGAGATGTGAGGCACTCTGTGTGCGCAATTCTTAAAGTAAAGTTTTGAAAAAAAAGGCAAAGTTTTAAAAATGTGTGTAAGCAGTTGGAAAAAACCCTGTAAAACAGATGCTGTGTTGATATAAATGATCATTATTTATTAATATATGAATACCCTCTAAATGTACAATATTTCACACCAGTGCCAATTTCACAGAAGGGTGATATCTAAAAACAATTTAATTTTTTTTTTTTAATGGTTTAATTATTGTAACAAATATTTGTATGTGTTTATTGCATCCACTCTGATTTTCATTCTTAGTGTCCACCAGTTGTTTTCTGTTCATGGGAATGTATACTAGCTGTACATTAATTTAAATGTGCTAAATGCTTATCAATATGTGGTTTTATGAACGGAGATATGCCAATGACTAGACTTGCTGATAATAAAAACCTCAAACATCGCAATTTTCACGCTGAGTTTTATTCAAAAGACGCTAAATCTGTGACATCAACAACAAAACACTAATGTTGTGAGTTTGTGACTAGTTGTCACACTTTTTACTGCCAGTTTGGTTTTTGCAGCCTCTCATTGGTCCTCTCGTCTGTCAATCAGAGAGCCGGGCGCGCGCTTCTGTCGCGGGCGCGCGCAGTGACAGCTGTCATCGGGCGCGCGCGGCGGAGCGGGTGCACAACAGGAGCAAAAACATCAAATACCTTCGCTTACGGTACGTCAGCGTTTTATAATTAATATTAATAGTTTACGCACATCTCTGAGTCTGTTTTAGCCTCGTCAGTGTGAAATACGAATGCAGTATGTAGTGTTTTGATATCTAATATTTTGGGTTTATTTGTCGGTTTTGTTGGTTGTTTTGTAATTTTTTTTTTTTTTGGTATTCTAATGTTATGCATTTCAAGGCAGCTCTGGCAGAACGAAAGAAGTGTTTGATATTAATAATATTAGAGTATTCTTATAACAAGAGTATAGGTTTAAACAGGCCTGTTAGGCTAATATTCTAATGTAGGTACATGTAATTAATATATGATAATATAATGCTGGAGATAGATGCATAGAGGAAAAGAGAGATGCTGATAGTTATAGAGCAACATACACAAACGTGTGGAAACACCATCATC
>JANHFF010000210.1:125000-137500 GCA_024542945.1 allo-octoploid hybrid of Carassius auratus x Cyprinus carpio | reverse complement strand
GTTACTCATTTGAAAAAGTATCTCAGATATTTCCTTCTAAATTAAAAAGTAATGCATTTCTTTACTAGTTACTTAAAGGTGCTGTATGTAAGATTTTGACTCTACTAAAGCATAAAAATACCATAATATGTTTGCAGATATTTAAGAAACATGTTAAGTTAACATACTTGTTTATCTGAAATATAATGCTACAGTCAGTTATTCTCCTTTGAAAATGTGCATTCCAGTCCGGAATGTCGGTGTTTGTTTTGGTTTGGTTTGTGAAACCCGCCCACTGCCAGTTCACCCAATTATATTTCAGCACCCCGGGTTGCCAGTTGGCGGAAAACACAGCGTATTTCATTTCGTTCATCGTCAAGTGCGCTCGTTCCTGTTTGTGTCGTCAATCTGGCAACCTGCCTGTGCATCAAGTCTGAGGAGGAAGGGCTGGGTGAAAAAACCCTCTCCAATATTTTGAATTTGGACTGCAATACCTAGTTCAACCACTCGGTGTCAATCCTACATACAGCAGCTTTAAAAATGTAATCTGATTACGTAACTTGTGTTACTTGTAGTGCGTTCTCCCAACACTGGTTATTTTTTCATTAATAATCAGAGTCTGATACACCCCCCCCCCCCCCCCCCACTTAAGTTGAGTGCATAAAGTGTTCAGCATTCCAATGACTTAAGTGAAATTTCAGTGTTAAAGTACTACTTGCACTATTTATACTATAAAACATCATAGAATACTGCATAAGTACGCGATTTGGGACACACCTATTCATTCATCCTTGATATCAGAACCTGTCTCTGACGTTAGTGTGTGTGTGTGTGTGTGTGTGTGATGATGATGCGTTTCCTGTGCACGCAGTGACATCATCAACGTGGTGGCGTCGGATCACCGCGCCTTCAACACCAAGCAGAAGGCCATGGGGAAGGAAGACTTCACCAAGATCCCTCACGGAGCGGCCGGCGTGGAGGACCGCATGAGCGTCATCTGGGAGAGAGGAGTGGTGTGACTCCAATCAATAATTCATTAATGACGTACCCATTAATTCAGCTAATTAATCCCACATTAATCGCACATCCAATTGTGCTGAGAAATTACCCCCCAAAAGATCGTTTAAAGTTATAACTGTGTTCGACGAGAAAAACATTCTTTAGACATTGCGAAAAGTAGCTTTAGAAATAAATATTTTGATTCAACATTGCATAAATATTAACAATAAATGGATATTAATATGTAGTTTTTAAAATTAATATTGAAAAAATTATTCATTTAGTAAAAAAGCAAGTGATTGTCTTTACGAATGAGTCATTGAATCATTGACTCACTCAATTCATTCAAAACCACACAGTCATTCGGTAACATGGATATTTATTAGTTCTTTTTTAAATGAAAATTGAAATATGAAATTATTTTGGAATCATACTCTAGATAACTAGATCATTTGTTGATTTTGATTGCTTCCATTGTCCTTATTTGTAAGTCACTTTAGATAAAAGCATATGCTAAATGACTAAATGTAAATGTAAATATGAAACTGAAACTGGTGGCAGCAAGATAATGAGTCACTGAACCATTCATTCAAATGGCTGATTCATTCTGAAATGAAGCTATTTTACTGTCTTTATAAATGAGTCATTGAATCATTGGCTCACTCAGTTCACTCAAAACCATGGATTCATTCAGAAATGAAGCAGGTGACTGTCTATATGAGCGAGTCATTGTATGATTGACTCATTTGATTCGTCCAAAACCATGGATACCTTAAGAAATAAAAAGTGATTTTCTTCATGTGATAGTCACTGAATCATTGACTCACTCGATTCATTTCAAAATGTAGATTCATTCAGAACCTAAGCAAGTGACTGTCTTTATGAATGAGTCATTGACTCACTCGATTCATTCAAACCGGCAGATTCATTCAGTAATGTTTTCTGTCCTTCAGGTCGCTGGTAAGATGGATGAGAATCGTTTTGTGGCCGTGACAAGCTCGAATGCGGCTAAGATCTATAATCTGTACCCGCGGAAGGGCCGCATTGTCCCAGGAGCGGACGCTGATGTGGTGGTGTGGGACCCGGATGCCAGCCGGTACTGGACACTTTACTGGATTTACTTTGGCAGATAAAGCTTTTCTTCATCTGGACTGAGAAAAATCTGGTGTAGGATTTACTTTGAAACAATTTTCACTCAGAAATTGCTAATCAATTTTGCAAATAATTACAAAGAAATGGCAAGTAACACATTGAGTTAAATGTGAATTTTTTAAAGTAGAAAGACTGAAATGGTATTTTCAATAGTCCAATAATTTTGTTTTATTTATAACTTTAAAAAAATATATATAATAATTGCAGTATAGTGCATACTGAGATATTTATAGATTGAAACAGTTATTTATAAAATATTTTTTTAATTAATTAATTTTAGCAATTGCTACTAGAGATCTGCCACAGAAACACTATAAAATTAATTTTGCAATATTTAAAATATTTGTAATATTTTATCATATTAATATGTTAAAAATACACAGTAGCATTCAATAGTTTGGGTTCAGTAAGTTTTTTTTAATGTTTTAAAAAGAAGTCTCTTCTGCTCACCAAGGCTGCATTTACTTGACCATAAATACAGTAAAAACAGTGAAATATTATTCTAATGTAAAACAGCTGTTTTCTATGTGAATCTCTGTTAAAGTGTAATTTATTTCTGTGATGTGCAGCTGTATTTTCAGCATCATTACTCCAGTCTTCAGTGTCACATGATCTTCAGAAATCATTCTAATATGATGATTTGCTGCTCAAGAAACATTTCTGATTATTATCAGTGTTGAAAACAGTTGTGCTGCACAATATTTTTGTGAAAACCATCATACCTTTTATTTTTCAGAATTCACAGATGAATAGAAAGTTAAAAAGAACAGCGTTTATTAGAAATAGAAATCTTTTGTAACATTATAAATGTCTTAAATGTCACTTTTCATCAATTTAATGCATCCTTAATGAACAAAAGTTTTAATTTCTTTTAAAAAATCATACTGACTGACCCCAGACTTTTGAATGGGATTATATATTTAATAAATAAAGACAACTTTATAAATATTTTTACTTTTATATTTTCTGTTTTTAATTTAATTTTAAAGTAAAAATTTAGTTTTTTGTTTTTATTTTTGTTCATTAATTTTTTTATGTGTAAATAGTTCTTAATTTTATTTTATTTCAAACAAAGAGAAGTTTCAGTTGACTGTAATAACCGTGACTCGCACTCGTGTCCGTCTGTCGCTGCAGGACGATCTCAGCGAGCTCTCAGGCTCAGGGCGGAGACTTTAACCTGTACGAGGGCCAGCGCTGTCACGGCGTCCCGCTGGTGACCATCAGCCGTGGTCGTCTGGTGTGTGAGAACGGCGTGTTCACCTGCGCTCAGGGCTCCGGGAGGTTCTACCCCATGCGATCCTTTCCGGATTTCCTCTACAAGAAGATGGTCCAGAGAGAGAAGGTGCCGCTGTCTGTATATGTATATATCTCTTTCACAGTGTCATGAATCAGTGTTGGGGGTAACGCATTACAAGTAACACAAGTAACGTAATCAGATTACTTTTTTCAAGTAACTAGTAACGTAAAGCATTAAAAATGTAACATATTACAAGTAACACAATTTACGTAATCAGATTCCTTATTCAAGTAACTAGTAAAGTAATGCTAGTTACGTAATCATATTTCTTTTTTAAGTAACAAGTAATGTAAAGCATTAGAAATGTAACGCATTACAAGTAACACTAATTACGTACTCAGATTACTTTTTTCAAGTAACTAGTAAAGGAATGCTAGTTATGTAATCATATATTTTTTAAGTAACAAGTAACATAAAGCATTAAAAATGTAACACATTAAACGTAACACTAGTTATGTAATTAGATTACTTTTTTCAAGTAACTAGTAAAGGGACGCTAGTTACGTAATCATATATACTTTTTAAAGTAACAAGTAACATAAAGCATTAAAAATGTAACACATTACAAGTAACACTAGTTACGTAATCAGATTACTTTTTTCAATTAACTAGTAACGTAAAGCATTAAAAATGTAACACATTACAAGTAACACAAGTTATGTAATCAGATTACTTTTTTCAATTAACTAGTAAAGGAACTACTGTAGTAAAATAATGCTAGTTACATAATCATATATACTTTTTTAAGTAACAAGTAACATAAAGCATTAAAAATGTAACGCATTACAAGTAACGCTAGTTAAGTAATCAGATTACGTTTTTCAAGTAACTAGTAAAGGAATGGTAGTTATGTAATCATATGTACTTTTTAAAGTAACAAGTAACATAAAGCATAACAAATGTAACACATTACACATAACACTAGTTACGTAATCAGATTACTTTTTTAAGTAACAAGTAATGTAAAGCATTAAAAATGTAACACATTACAAGTAACGCTAATTACGTAATCAGATTACTTTTTTCAAGTAACTAGTAAAGTAATGCTAGTTACATAATCATATTACTTTTTTAAGTAACAAGTAACGTAAAGCATTAAAAATGTAATACATTACATGTAACGCTAGTTATGTAATCAGATTACTTTTTTCAAGTAACTAGCAAAGTAATGCTAGTTACGTAATCAGATTACTTTTTTAAGTAACAAGTAACGTAAAGCATTAAAAATGTAATGCATTGCATGTAACACAAGTTACGTAATCAGATTACTTTTTAGGGAGTAACTCAGTATTGTAATGCATTATTTCTAAAAGTAACTTTCTGCGACACTGGTCATGATGATGCTAGCGCTGTCGTGATCCACAGACCCAGAGGCTTCGCGGTGTGGATCGAGCGCCGTATTCGGGCGACGTCGCCGCTGTTACCAACTCTATCAGGAAGGAATCTGCCACTCCGGAGGGTGATGTTCCCATGCGTGCGTCCACGCGTCACTCGGGCGTACGAGACCTGCACGAGTCCAGCTTCAGCCTGTCAGGTGCGTGTCTGAGGTTTACATTGCAGATACATGTTTGCACTTGCATTGCAGATTTACAAAAAGTGCCTTTAAATTAGATAACTTGATGATGTTGAGTTAAAAAATAACAATAAGAACTTAACATCACGTACAGTTTTTTAACAAAATAAGATTTTCTTTTAAAGAGGGCATAACACACAGTTTCACCCAATCTCATGTTAATATTGAGTACCTATAGAGTACTGCATCATTCATATCTTCAAAAAGTCTTTAGTTTTATCATATTTATAAAAGAAAGATACAGCTTTACGATTCTCTCCGGAAAAAGCCGAGCTCCTAGAGGCGCGCCGTGGGCGGAGCTAAAGAGTGACGAGCACTTGAAATCTGAAAAGAAAAAAGCTTTAAATAAATATTTTAAAGTGTGTGAATAAATCCAACCATCCCTTTAGATTTATGTTTCACTTTCCATAATACATGGCCCACAGAGGAGCATCTTGGCAGAGATTTAAATCTTTAATATGACTCAAATTGACACAGAGTGAAAAACTGGGGGTTTTTTTATCAGGTAGAGTACAAGTGATTTCAAAACATTTCAGCTGGTTTATACACAGTACAGGTCAAAAGTTTGGAAACATTACTATTTTTAATGTTTTTGAAATAAGTTTCTTCTGCTCATCAAGCCTGCATTTATTTGATCAAAAATACAGAAAAAACAGTAATATTGTGAAATATTATTACAACTTAAAATAATTGTTTTCTATTTGAATATACTTTAAAAAAATAATTTATTCCTGTGATGCAAAGCTGAATTTTCAGCATCATTACTCCAGCCTTCAGTGTCACATGTAACATCCAGTCTATCACATGATCATTTAGAAATCATTCTAATATTCTGATTTATTATGAGTGTTGGAAACAGTTCTGCTGTCTAATATATTTGATGAATAAAAGGTTAAAAAGAACTGCATTTATTCAAAATAAAAAAAAATATTTTCTAATAATATATATATTCTAATAATATATTTTCTTTACTATCACTTTTTATCAATTTAACACATCCTTGCTGAATAAAAGTATTGATTTTATTTAAAAAAAAGAAAGAAAAAAAAAATTACTGATCCCAAATTACTGACCAGTAGTGTATATTGTTATTACAAAATATTTATATTTTAAAAACATAGCTTCTTTTTTTTTTTTACTTTTTATTCATCAAAGTATCCTAAAAAAGTATCACATGTTCTGAAAAAATATTAAGCAGCAGAACTGTTTCCAGCTTTGATAATGAATCATCATATTAGAATGATTTCTAAAGGATCATGTGATAATGATCCTAAAAATTCAGCTTTGCATCACAGAAATAAATGATAATTTAAAGTATAATAAATTTAAAAACAATTATTTTAAATTGTAATAATATATCACAATATTACATTTTTTTTCTGTATTTTTGATCAAATAAATGCAGGCTTGATGAGCAGAAGAAACTTCTTTCAAAAACATTAAAAATAGTAATGTTTCCAAACTTTTGACCTGTACTGTATGTGTCGTGTATATATTCTTTATCTCATATAAGATGCATTTGGTTGATTGAGCTGCAGTAAAGAGCTTCATCGTACGGTGATTATCTCTTGTCACGAGCAGGACAAACAACAATGCAGAATATTAATAACTATGAGTGGGACTGTCCTATACATAACATTATAATGAGAACACTATTATAATAATGATGGTAACTATTTTTTAATCAAAACATAAAACATTAGTTCCCCCCGTTTGTATCTGTGAGGCGTCCGTTACACATTTTCCCTGTGTGTTAACATCAGTAATTATGACTGTCGAGTGTCTAACTTGACTCTTGGTGATGTGGAGTGGAAAAATATGTTAAAATGCTCCATTTAAGATCAGATACCTGTACAAAATAAGCAAAATAAGCTGCTGCTTCTTCTTTCTTTTTTTTTTAAACAAAATCTGTTTAAAACATGCATGTGTGTGTATTTATATATACATAATAAATAAACGCAGAACACATACATATATTATGTAAACAAAAACTTTTTTATTTTGGATGCGATTAATGGTTTGCCAGCACTAGATCCAGTCGTGTGCTGAGGATTGTGGGATTGCGTTCTCTACAGGAGCTCAAGTGGACGATCACATTCCTAAGAGATCCTCGGCCAGAATTCTGGCTCCACCTGGTGGACGTTCCAGTGGCATCTGGTAACCGTGGAAACCGCAGAACCGTCACCACGGCGACCGCTGCATGTCCTCCTACACATGTGATTGAAACTATTAAATATCTAGCTGTAAACGAAGAACTGGATCGAATCGCAGTCAGCGTCGCATCCAAAGTGCCAACTCAAACTGTGCCGCATTACCATAAATCCACCCAAAATCCATTATATACTCACATGTCCTTCTCCCAAACTCCCAAACTGTTTTGGGCCCCATTGACTTCCATAGCGAACAAAAATCTGTCCCTGAAATGTTTTGCTAACGTTTCTGTTACGTTATGAAAACATAACTGAATGTTCTCAGAGCGTTTAGTTTTTTAAATATTTAAAACCATTTTCTTCTTGGTTATGCAAATGTTAAAGAAAACATTAGGGTAACATTTCATTATATGATATTTTCAAAACATCCCATTAACGATGAATAAATAAATGTTTTGAGAGCATTATTAAAGACCTGATCAGTGAACAAACGTTGTATTAATGTTACTGGAGAGAACGTATTCAGGAGGTTTCCTGTTAGCTGGGATACTATGGAAGTCAATGGGTGCCGCCAACTGTTTGGTTCCTGACATTCTTCAAAATGTGTTCATTAGAAAAAAAAACTCAGAAAGGTTTTAAACAACAAGAATTTGAAATTTTAATTCACTCGCGTTCGTCATTCTTCTCCAGATCACTGTTTAGAGTTCATGATTTTGCCAAAAGAGTAATGAGGAGGAAAACCGTTATGATCTAAGTGTTAAAGCAAACCCAAGTGTATTTTTCCCTCCTGCTTCAGGAAACACAGGAACTCTTGTGCTGAGAATCACGTCACAGATCCACCTGCCCTCATTTAAAGATGCAGCTCAGCCAGAGATGAACATTAGCTGATAATGTGTTCATCAGAGATCAGGATGAGTGTGTTTATTCATCAGGTTTGTAGAAATGTAGCACTGCATCAGTGTCTCATCAATGGATGCTCTGCAGTGAATGGGTGCCGTCAGAATGAGAGCTGATAAAAACATCACAATAATCCACAGCACTCCAGTCCATCAGTTAACATCTGGAGCAGACAAAAGATGAAACACATCCAGCATTAAGATGTTTTTAACTCAAATACATAGAGTCTATAATCCATAATAACACTTCCTCCAGTGAAAAAGTGTTCTGGTGTGAATCATTAGAGAAATCTGCACAGATCAAGCAGCGTTTAAACAGATCTAAACAAATATGTGTCTGGATTTTGATGTGAGAGACAACAGGAGATGCACTTTTTCACTGGAGGAAGTGTTATTATGGATTATAGACTCTATGTATTTGAGTTAAAAACGTCTTAATGCTGGATGTGTTTCAGCTTTTGTCTTCTCCAGATGTTCACTGATGGACTGGAGTGCTGTGGATTACTTGTGGATTATTGTGATGTTTTTATCAGCTGTTTGGACTCTCATTCTGACGGCACCCATTCACTGCAGAGCATCCATTGCTGAGACACTGATGCAGTGCTACATTTCTACAAACCTGATGAAGAAACACACTCATCCTGATCTCAGATGAGCAGGTTATCAGATAATGTTGATTTTTGTCTGAACTCTTGCTCTAACTCTCTCGTGCACATACTGATGTTAGTGTTTGTGTTTATAGTGATGAATAGAGTGTCTGTATTTACACATAAATATTTATAGAGCTGTATGTTGTTAGTTTTGATGTAATGGAATATCTTAAGCGTCTCTAGTTGTGCTCACCGTCATCTCTTCATGAGCTCGGACACACACAGATACGATCAGATGAGAATCTGTGAAGTTTATTCAGCTGCTCATATTCACAGATTTATAAGCTCTCACGTGTGTGGATTTAGTCTGGTTTGTGTTGATCAGCCTGTTGTTCGTGTGTTCAGTCAGAGCTAGGGCTGTTCTTATTGGTGCTGTTTTTTAAATGAAGAATTTTCATTGCTGATCTCTGGTGATATGGTTTCTTGTCTTTTCAGAAAAAGCACTTTGTGAAGTGGTTTGTCATTTTGTGGCATGTGATTTGTTCCTCGCAGTCGGTGCTGAAAGTGAAGGCTTGTTTTTTTTAATCAAATGGATAAGTGCAAAAATAAATAAATAAATAATCCCTAAAGAAACTGTTGTTTATTGTATTTCATTGTGTTTCATAAACAGCAACAACATCATTTACCAGTCTATATTCTTCATAAAAAGTGTTTTAAAATTAAGAAGTCAAGCCTAAACTAATGTAAATAATTTGGAGAAATTTGGTGTGAACTTTTTTTTTAAAAATATTGAAAATAAAAAATAATTGAATGTCCTTTTTATTATTGTTCTGGCAGATATGATGATGTTCAGATTTGAGGTTTTAATTTCTAAATATAAAATTGAAAATAAATGTAGTCTTCATTATTATTAACCAACGTTATTTATCATTCAGACACTATTATATTTATGATTTTAATATTTATAAATCTATTTTTAAATATTCTGTTTTACTTTTAGTTAAAGTTTAAGTAATTTTGTTCTTTTTATTAGATTTGTTACGTGTCTATATCGTTTTTGTTATTTTTTATTTCAGTTTTGGTTATTTTTGGTAACAAGTTAAACTGAATTAAAATAAAATTGTTGCCTCGGCAACAAATCTGAAAATATTTTATGTTTTTATATATTTTATATCAGGTAAAGAACATTTTTTAATGGTTTTATTTTTATTTTAGTTAACTATAATAATATAACAATGTAATAACTGTGCTATATCAAATATATGTTATTGTACATTGTTATATTTGCTTCTGCTAGGCTACTATATTCATCAGACAAAAAAAAAAAAAAAAATAGTTTTGCAGTGCATGTGTCGCGTCGCGTCCCAGGACTGGCTTTCCCCGCAGACCCGTGTGCGCGCACGCACGCTTCCGGTCAGGTGTGACGCATACGTGCGCGTTCAGTACGGAGTGTGGTGGGCGCGCGTGCTGCGCGCTGCGTTTGCAGAGACGCTGGTTCGGGAGACACTGCGCGGCGCAAACAGCGGCGGACAGATTGGCCTCAGCCGTGAGTAAAAGCCCTGATTCACCGGAGCATGCGTGTATCTGAGCACTAACCGCTGTTATTACGCGGTGATATTATTATAGTGAGGAGAGACGCGTCAGTCCGCGGAGGCCCTTCAGACGCGCGTCACGTTTTGTTTAGCGGCAGGATGATGATTTGAACGGTTCAGCGCAGGTTTGTCCCGGTGTAACGGAGCGCGCGGGCCCCTGACAGCACCGGCGCTCACCTCCTGCTCTTCACAGGAGACATTATTATACATTAATGACAGATGAGACATTATTATATATTAATGACAGATGAGATATGATTATATATTAATGACAGATGAGATATGATTATATATTAATGACAGATGAGATATTATTATATATATATATAGGTCATCATTCATCATACTGTGGTAATACTATACTATGATACAGCGCTATATGATAACACCACGTGTTTACTACTGCACATCATATTACTAACTTTATATCTAGACTACAATTATTTCCAGAAATTACACAAATTTATACATTTTATAATTAATATTCTAATATATATATATATATATATATATATATATATATATATATATATATATAGGGTATAATATTTTGCAGTTCACTTTATTTTGTTATCCTCACTTACATAAATGAACAATAGTGTTCTGCACCCACTAGTAAAAAAAAAAAATATAAATAAATAAATAATTTATATATATATATATATATATATATATATATATATATATATATATATATATATATATATATAACCTGTTATTATTTCCAGAAATGTAAAAAAAAAAAATTATAATAATTTATGTCATTATTTGTTAAGGTATTATGTTATGATTTTAGTCATTGAATATTATTATTTCTGGTTAATGTGACTCAAATGGTAAATGTTTATGGTACTGTAAACTGTAAAGAGAAAAATAAAAGCAAACAATTAATATTCATAACGCACATGTTATCAAATGCAAACTAACTGTTGAGAAGTAAAGTGAAAGAGTGAAAGTGAAATAAAAATGGTTTTATTATTGTTTTTAAAATTGTGAATTCTGGCAATGACATTCACGCTGGTTTTGAGCTGAATACGTCTGGTCAGAGAGTAAATAACCCCACACACACACACACACACTAACACACACACACACACACACACACATTCGTTCCCACGCACAGAGAAGAATGCAGAATATTCACAGCAAATGTCCCGAGACATTCCTCACGCTTCGAGACGCTTCGATTAACGCTCAAAACCTGACGCATGATACTGTAAACTCAGCAGACAGACAGACTGAGCGGGTTCTGAGGGACGGAACAACACAGAGACTGTAAACACACACACACACACACACACACACACAGTGTTTTCCAGAGCTCAGCAGAAAGCCCAGCGCTCAGCATTAGTGAGCCTCCATTCAGAGACATCCGCTGATGAACATCTCTCTGTGATACATGCAAAACCTGGAAGTATTTAGAGACTTACTGCTGCTGCTCTCATTTTTACACTCTTTCACTTCTGACAGAATTCATCAGAGATATTAATGACATCATCTTGTGTTTACAGGTGTCAGTTTTTTGCAAGCAGTTGTTTAATAGAACGATAAGCCCCGCCCACTGCATGGTCCAAGTTTGACTGACAGTAGCAAGAAGCGAATCAGGATTCACGGCTGTGATGTACACTCTAGTTTATTGGCAACTTATAATAATATGTCCCACCCAACCGTCATTTCAATAGAAAAAAAACAAGGTTTTTTTTTATTATTAGCTAAAGCTGTTTAAATATTGTTGTTAATTTAAATACATTTCAAGGAAAATAAAAAAAATATAAACTTAAGGAAAATGCACCAGCTGGCATAAAGTGAAGCACTACAACTACTTACAGGAAATAAAAACTAAAACTTAACTAATAGGAAGAGTAAAATAAACATTAATTTTAACCTGTGTGTGTATAGACGGATAGATAGATCATATAAATAATCTAATATCAGTAATATAAATATTAAAAGAATAATACATTGATTTAAAAAAAAACTAAGATTAAGACTGAAAATAAAAACTAGTTCAAACTACATATATATATATATATATATATATATATATATATATATATATATATATATAATATATACAGTGGCATGCAAAAGTTTGTGAACCCCTTGCAGAATCTGTGGAAATGTGAATAATTTTTATAAAATAAGAGATCTCATACAAAATGCATGTTTTTTTTTTTGTTTTTTTTTTAGTACTGACCTGAGTAAGATATTTTAAATAAAACATGTTTACATTTAGTTGATGAGAAAAAAAAATTGCTGAAATTAAAATGAC
>JANHFF010000210.1:35000-120000 GCA_024542945.1 allo-octoploid hybrid of Carassius auratus x Cyprinus carpio | reverse complement strand
TTTTAGTAATTTAAATTTTTAAAATTTTGTAAGTTTATGTTGTTTTTAAATATGTCTGTATAGTTTTTGTTAGTATTTTATTAATATTTATTTCAGTTTAGTTTGCTGTTTTAGTACATCACGATAAAGTCAATTTAAAAAAATGAGAAATAAAATAAAAAATAAATAAAAATGAGAAATTTCACCTTGTTTAACTCGCTAAAATGAATTGTGTGAAAGTCTGTTATTTTATTTCAAGTAACAAAAATGTTTTAGTATATGGTTTTAGTTTTAATGAATTATAATAACCCTTGTTTAATTCTGCAAAGAATGTTTCACTAACGTTCCCATTTTTAAGTTCTAAAAATGTTCTCTGAACGTTCAAAACGTTTGTCTTTTTAATGTTTAAAAAATGTTTTTGAAACTTTCAACAAAACATGGAGGAATGTTACATTGTATCATTTTGCGAACATGATGGGAATGTTACTTTTGAATGTTAAATGTAGTAACGTTTAAAAAACATCAGATGAACATCCGCCTAAAATGTTTCAGGAAAGCATTCCATGAATGTTGTATAATAAAGTTTGTGTGCTCATGTTTTGAGAACATTATTAAAGGCCAGATAACCTTGCATGCTCTGTTAATGTTACTGGAATAACGTTAGTTCGTAAGAATGCTGTGAGAAGGTTTCTGTGTGAGGATGTTTTGATGTAGTTCAGTCTCTCCGCTCGTGTCCGTCTGCAGCTGTGGGATGGCGGTAAACGTTTACTCCACGTCTATGACCATCGAGAACCTGAGCAGACATGACATGCTGGCCTGGGTCAACGACTCTCTGCAGCTCAGCTACACCAAGATCGAGCAGCTGTGCTCAGGTGAGCTCCGCTCCGAAACAGCTGTGTGTGCTTCCGGCTCTGATTCACAGCGCTGAACGCTTGTGTTCTTCAGGAGCGGCGTACTGTCAGTTCATGGACATGCTGTTCCCCGGCTGTATCCTGCTGAAGAGGGTCAAGTTCCAGGCCAAGCTGGAGCACGAGTACATCCACAACTTCAAAGTGCTGCAGACCGCCTTCAAGAGGATGAACGTGGACAAGGTGAGACCGACAAAGCCTGGGACGCTTATATGTCACCCAGGAGCATAAAACCAGTCATAAGGTTTATACATCATCTGAAAGCTGAATAAATAATCTCTCCATTGATGTGTGGTTTGTTATGAGGACAATATTTGTCTGAGATACAACTATTTGAAAATCTGGAATCTGAGGGAGCAAAAAAATCTAAATATTGAGAAAATCATCTTTAAAGTTGTTCAAATGAAGTTCTTAGCAATGCATATTACTAATCAAAAATTAAGTTTTGATATATTTACAGTAGGAAGTTTACTAAATATCTTCATGGAACATGATCTTTACTTAATATCCTAATGATTTTTGTCATAAAAGAGAAATGTATAATTGTGACTCATACAATGTATTGTTGTCTATTGCTACAAATATACCTGTGCTACTGATGACTGCTTCTGTGCTGGAGGGACACATATTTTAATAATTTGAACTATTAGGGCAAACAAATACAATAAATGAGTTTTTATTACTAAGTGTTTTATTTTATTTCTTTTTGATGGTGTCTCAGTCAAAATTACATTCACACTGGTGTTTTAGGAACCTAATAAAATGTAATAAATATTATTATTATTGCTGTTGCTTTTGTTTTAATTATTAAATATATTACTGTTTTAAATTATAATTGTTCTGTTAAAAATTTTTTCATATAAAATAAATAATAATTAATTAATTTTATCTACGGAAAAAGTTACAATACTAATATTTGTGGAATAAATTCCTTGTTTTCAAACGTTCAAACCCTCCAGCTTCTAACATGTTCATTTCAATTTTATTTTTTATTTTTTATTTTTGACTCTGTGTGTGTAAATGTGTAAATCAAGTAAACCTAGCGTATGTTGCGTTCCCAAAACCAGATCATATCATGTGATTGTCTTGCAGCATATTATTAACTACAGCTATTAAAAACATATTTTGTTAATTGAAAGAAAGCTGAAATGAAATAAAATTAGTGCTTTCAAATGATAATTGGTTAATCGCATCCAAAATAAGTTTTTGTTTACTTAATATATGTGTGTGTACGGTGTATATTTATTATGTTGATATAAATACACACATGTATTTATTTAAAAAAAATTGTTTGTATATTAAATATATTTATATATAATATAAATGATATTAATATAAATATATGCATGTAAATATTTTCAAAATGCATACTGTATGTGTGTGTATTTATATATACATAATAAATATACACAGTACACACACATATATTATGTAAACAAAAATCTTTATTTTGGATGCGATTAATTGTGATTAATCTAGAAATAAATATAAAACTAAAATGAAAATAAAATTAACCTAAATAATGATATTAAAAATATGACAAAAAGAATAAATATTAAACTATAATTAAAATAAAGACTGAAAATATAAAGCTATTTAAAAAAATACTTAATAAACTCTGTCTTGCAGCCCCATTTATTTTTTTAAATTTGACATTAGATATAATTAATTATTAGCTTTTCATCAACTCCTGTTTAGGAATCTCTTCTTTATGCAAAGTTGAAATTTCACTCAAAACGAAGTCGTTCCTCTGATTTGCTGTTTCAGATCATTCCTGTGGAGCGGCTCGTCAAGGGCAAGTTTCAGGACAACTTTGAGTTCCTTCAGTGGTTTAAGAAGTTCTTCGACGCTAACTACGACGGGAAGGAGTACGACCCTCAGTTAGCACGACAGGGACACGACATCACGCCTCCAGCATCCAACCCAGGTGAAGACACTTCACACAAAACCAAGAGCCCTCAGAGAGCAGCAGGTAACACACACACACACACATACAGAGACACATGCACACACAGAGACACACACACACACACACACACACACACAGAGAGACACACACACACACAGACACACACACAGACACTCACACATACACACACACACACACACACACCGCATGTGTGTTTCGCCTGCTTTGAGTCTCCTCTCCACAAACCTTTCACAGCTAATAGTGGTGTGTGTGTTCTGGCTCTGGGCTTTCAGTGTGTTTTCTGTCCCGCCTACAAATCTGAAACTGATTTCTATTGGCTGAAGAGTAGGGCTGTCACTAACGATTATTTTGGTAATCAATAAATCTGTCGATTATTCTGATGATTAATCGAGCAATCTGATAATTATAATTGATTTTATGTAGTAATAAAAATAGACCTAAGTGAAGAATAGCTTTTAAAATGACTAAAAATACATGTATAACAGCAATGAGGCAATAATTATCAGTTCACATATAGTATCAAAATCAAGTAATTATATGATTTTATTGAACAAAACTTAAAATACATTACATGTTAATTACATTAAACATTAAAATACACATGTATTATAAACAATAGAGCTAATGTACATTATGCATTACAACAAATTATATCGATGTATTCTCCTGTGTTTGCGTAAGTTTATAAATGATTTACACTACAAATCCGAAGAAAGATGAACATTCCCAGATGAACGTTACAATAAACCCAAACTCACAACAACATGCAGAGATAGAGTTTGAGACGCTCCACGCATGTAAATGATAACAGTTTGTGCGGAGCAGCATTTACTGTGAACGGAGCCGCTCTGACACGCACACACACAACCGACACGCATGTAAATAAATAAAGCGCATGTATTACATCTACATTGCATAGATGTATTTAACTGAATCATAGCGTTTGTGAATTCATTATGCTTCATTATGACTTTAAGATGGTTTAATTTATCACGCAGCCTTGGAAAACGGTCTAATAATTCGTTTCATGGATTCTCGTTGTGAAGTGCGTCACTTCCGGTAATTAGCCGATTACTCGACTCAGTTAATTGAGGATTATTTAAAACATCGAATACTCGAATCGAATCGACGAAAATCTACTGATGAGTGAGCCTCTGCTTTGTGATTGGCTGATGTGTGAGGCGCTGTGCTGTGATTGGCTGTGGTTTCGTATCTAGGACCCCAGCGGACGTCACCGACAACACCCAAAACTATGCCCGCCCCCCCGCGCGCCATAAGCTCCACCCCCTCCACCGGAACACGGCGGAACATGCCAGTGTCACGTAACGGAGGCGGCGACGCCGAGATCATGGAGCTCAACCAGCAGGTACACCAATATATATATATATATAGACCCCTTTACTGTTAGTAAACATTGTGACATTTTCATAATTTAAAAATCTTTATGTACATATATTTAAATTTTTACAAATGCCGACCTGCTTAAAAGGTGGTTTTAAAAGAGATTCTGTCACAAATTTGTCTGTAAAATATGGATAAATAGGTACAAACACACACACGTTGTAATAGACAACAATGTAAACTCTGTAAACTCAGAATACAGACAAGAGCCAATGAGAGGCGGAGAATGTCGCCTAATTTACATATGTATGTACTTCTTGAACAAATCATGATTCATTAACTAGAAATGGATTATTACTAACGCTAATAGTAGAGACGGAACATAAGATAAAGTACCTGAAGAAATAAATACACTGCTTTATATCATGAATCTATTAAATAGATAATATTAAATAAATATTTTATTAATTTATTTTATTTACAATTTTATAAATATAAATCTTTATAAATATAAATGTAATATTTATATATTTATAAATAAATAAAATAGGTAATCAAATAATAAAAATGTAAAAATGAAATTAAATAGAAATGAATATTAAATAAATCAGAGTGTGTGTGTGTGTGTGTGTGTGTGTGTGTGTGTGTGTGTGTGTGTGCAGCTGATGGACCTGAAACTGACAGTCGATGGTTTGGAGAAAGAGAGAGACTTTTACTTCGGCAAACTCCGAGACATTGAGCTGATCTGTCAGGAGAACGAGTGCGACAGCAACCCTGTGCTCGGCAAGATCATGGAGGTGCTCTACGCCACCGAGGTATCCGAGTTATCCCCACAAATCACACCTGAAATCAGCCTGATTTTGACACAGGACCTAAACACATTCAAAGGGTGACTGTGATTGGGTACAGACTCTGATGTTTCTCACAATTAGGACTTTTCATCTCAGAACTGTTTATTTTTCTAAGAATTAAAATTTTCCTCAGAATTGTTTTTTCTCTCGCAATTCTAAATTTGTCTGATAATGAATTATTTTTTTCTCGCATTTCTGACTTTTCTCAGAATTCAGGGTTTTTTTCTCAGAATTATTTTTCTTTCGCACATATAATTTTTTCTTGCAATTCTCACTTTTTCCTCAGAATTCAGATTTTTTTTCTCAAAATGAAATTTTTTCTCTCTTGGAATTCTGAACTTTTCTAATTTTTTTTACTTTTTCTCGCAAATTCAGTTGTTTTCTCAAAAATCACAAAAGCAATTCAGGGTTTGTTTTTGTTTTATAGTTTCTGCCACAATTAATAATTCAGACTTTTTTGTCACAATTGCAAGTTTGTATCTTGCGATTCTGGGGTCATAAAGACCAAAACTGTGAAATTAAAGACGCAGTGACCTTTTTAGTGTTTTAATTCCGTGCTGTTTGTTGATGTTGGGTTTGTTTCAGGATGGTTTCGCGCCTCCGGAGGACGAGGAGATCGATGAACAGCCACAAGACCAGGATGAATACTGATCCTCTCTCTCTCTCTCTCTCTCTCTCTCTCTCTCGTCATGTCATCCTTCTTTCTTTCTCTCCCTCTCTTTCACTCCATCCCCCACCAGCAGACACTAGGGGCGTGGTCTAATAGAGTGAGTAGGGGCGTGCCTATGCTAATGAGGTGTGAATTGATGCAGTGAAGCTGATGTTTTATTGGCTGTGAGTTAAATGACGAGTCCAGACGACTCGATGATGAAGATGATGATGATGCAGTGACACACACACACAAACACACACACACACACACACTGATGTAGAGACACACAGCCAAGGTTATCAACTAACATATATTTTTTGATTTGGGCTCCAATCAGCTGATTTATTGGCGAGCTTGCCGCACATGTGTGTCTTCTGTTTAATCTTCCGAGGGGTTTTACTGTAGCTGCAGTGAATGACGTGGATGCTTAGGATCGAATCCCAGACAAAGCGCAGGTTAAATCAGCATCAGACCAACATGAAGCCTGTTTACGTTCTTATTCTGTGTTTCTGGTCTTCAAACACTCACCATCTGACCAGAAACACACTAAATCAGTATTGATCGCAGGTGTGAGAGTTTTATTTATTTAGGAAGGAAACGGCATGAATATGACCAGCTAACTTTGAATGAAAAATTCTATAAATTCATAAGAAGAAGAAAAGAGACTTGGCTTTTACTAACAGTTAACTGACTGATGATACGAAACTGAGTTTTCTAGCTGCTATATTTTAATTAAACATTTCTCAGTCTTTTTTTTATTTGATTGACGGGTCGGTTTTGATTGACAGGCCTGTGTCATTAACCCTTTCACCCCTCGTCAAACATGCATCCATGTGGAGTTTTACCATGTAAAATAAAAATGTGTGTGGGGAATGAAGGATGTGTGTTTGCTGGTTTATTCTCATTATACAGACATCAGACACTAATAAATGATTTAATATATAATCATATCACACGTGATGAAGTCTTAAAGGGTCACAGTGATGGATTTGAGAGTTGTTGTGTGTGTATACTGTATATATATATATATATATACACATAAAACTCATACATACGAGTAAAAAATATTTAGTCAAATAAAATATAAAAATATGGTCTCTTGTACAAAATGTATTATTTGCACATTTTTTATTCATGAAGGTTAAATGAATTTAGTTAAGATTAATTAAACTGAATATCTTGTCAGTTTTTCCACAATATTTTTTTGTTTTTGTTTTTTTAAATTTTCATTATATAATTTTTAGTAAGTACTTTAAATGTTTTTAATATATTTATTGTAATTTTACATGCATATGATTTTATTTTTAGTAAGTTTTCTATTTTAAATTATTTAAATTAACAATCTATTTTTATGATTTCTAGTGTTTCCGGTTTGGTTGTTTTTATTTTTAAAGTACAAATTAATTTAAATTATTATAATTTTTAATAATGTAGTTTTCAACAAGTACTTATATTGTAATTGTTTTTATATTTTAATTATTTATTTTTAAATTTTCATGATTTCATGCTACAATGTAATTTTTTAAAAAAAATTTTAGTAAGTGTTTTGTTTTAGTTCCATTTATTTTAAAACTGCTTATTTTAATATTTAAATGTTATGATTCATTTCTAGTATGGTGTAATTTAACATTTTTTATTTTTATAATTTATTAACTTTGGCTTTTCACCATCTCATATTCAAAAGAATACGTTTGCTGGAGTGACGTCACTAACAAAGAACATCTTCGAGCAGCGCATCCGATCTGCTCTTCCCTGTACAAGTCACGTGCTACTCAGCGGCGCTTCCGATTGGCCAGCCGGGGCGTTTAGCCTGCGCGCTAGCGGGTTTACTGAAATATCAAACTTATTACACTACCAAACACACTACATGAGATTAACGTCTAGTAAGTTTTAATAAAATAGACAGCACGAGCACTAATAGCACATTTACGGGCTCGGACTGAAATGCACTCACTAGCAGTTCCTCCCGCTCTGACCGGAAGCGCGCAGAGAGTGTACGCGCTGGAACAGGAAGCAGCTCCGCGCGCCGCAAACAGACGTGGCACAAGAACCGTTGGTTTGATCCGAACAGCACCGTCGGTTATTAACGATCACTGATTTCT
The DNA here is from genome assembly GCA_024542945.1 of allo-octoploid hybrid of Carassius auratus x Cyprinus carpio. Taxonomy (NCBI): domain Eukaryota; kingdom Metazoa; phylum Chordata; class Actinopteri; order Cypriniformes; species allo-octoploid hybrid of Carassius auratus x Cyprinus carpio. The sequence goes on along the minus strand of JANHFF010000210.1, from coordinate 112,237 downwards.
GTTAAACTGAGATTATGGCCTCCGGCGCGGGCAAATGGGAGGTGGTGAAGAAAGGAAAGAAACAGAATATTAGCAGCAGCTCCGGAGGAAAACCCCAGGAGAAGAAATCCGTCCGGAAAGCGCTGAGCGAGGCCAACACTGACAGCAGCTGTAAGAACACACACACACACACACACACACACACACACACTGATACACACACACACACACACACACACACACACACACACTGATACACACACACACACTCACAGACACACACACACACACTCACAGACACACACACACACACCCACTGATACACACACACACACTGATACACACACACTGATACACACACACACACACACTGATACACACACTCACAGACACAGACACACACACACAGACACACACTGATACACACACACACTGATACACACACACACACTGATACACACACACACACTCACAGACACACACACACACACACACACACACTCACAGACACAGACACACACACACACACACACACACACACACACACACACACACTGATACTCACACACACACACTGATGCACACACACACACTCACACACAGACCCCTGAAGGGTAAAACTGTTTGTGTTCAGAAGAACTCGTCTTTCTGATGATTCACAACCAAACAGAATCTAATCTCAGTTAATTCAAGACTAAATTAAAGCTGAAATAAAATGAATAAAATAACAAATCTTTAAAAAAAACAATTTAAAGTGACAGCTGAAAACTCATCTCTTTCGAAGCTACTTGACTTCATCATAAAAATAAAATAAATTGTCTTCCTCTTTATTCATTCCTTCTCTTTCTTTGAACAATGTCTAAATCTTGATATCACAAGCACTTCCTGTGTCTGTTCCCTCTTTTAAGAAGAATGGCTTTATGTGTCCACAAGTGCTTTGGATAAAAGCGTCTGCAAAATGACTAAATGTAAATAAAATCAACTATTAAAATGAAGATTTTCACATAAATTAAAAATTGATTATAAGATTAAAGTTTCTAACCCTAGACTAATAAATGCTCAATAAATTTTCACACATATTTCTTGATTAATACTCTTCCATGATAAAGCTGATTAGACAGTTGTGTGTGTAGCTGTGTGATGGGCCGCGGGGGGCGTCTGAGAGTGTTGTGAAATGTGTGCCGTGGGTCATCAGGACTGGAGCGCAGACGCTCTTCTGTCTCATTCTGTTCTCTGTGCGGACGTTTGCAGACGTGATGTCTGAGACCATATTTGACGGCTTTGAGAAGATGGGGAAGAAGCAGAACAAGGAGCAGGTTCCTCCTCCGGCCGAGACCCAGCTGAAGAAGCCCAGCGCGGGGAAACCGGCCAAAAAACCCCCCGCCAGCAGCAGCGGCAAACCCGCACGCTACAAGACCCTGGAGGAGGCCGTGAGAGCCGTGAGTACACACACACACACACACACACACCTGCTGGTGAACGCATGTGGATCTGACACGCGTGTGTCTCTCAGCTTGACGTCCAGGAGCTGAAGCAGCAGCTGGAGAAGAGTCAGAGTCTGTTTCCTGAGAATCCGTGCGTCTGGGTCAAGGATCTCGCCGGATACCTGAACTACAAGCTCCCGGCGCCGGACACGGAGCCCACGCTCAGCAGCTACGCTCACGGTCAGTGTGTGTGTGTGTGTGTGTCAGTCCAGATCAGAACCACCGCCGGAGCTAGTGCAATCACGAAAAACAGGCATTTAATAATTACATATGTAGTGTGTGTTGTGCTGCATGCTTCAGACTCTTCAGTTTGATTATGTGTTTATAGGACCCTAATGAAATCTTTAATTTTTCCCCAACATGTCATGTTTTGTTTTAATGGTTTAATTACATTTTAATAATCCGAAATGATGTCTAAGTAACTGGATTAATTAATAGAAACCATCATTCAATAATTGATTCAGATATTTACGGTGAAAGGGCCCTTGTGTGTTCAGATGATTTCCGTTGTCTGGATTTTGTCCCTTTTGATTTAATAGAAATGTATCAAAAACTGTGCGAATCAAATGAATGCATGCAAGTATTTAATTAATCTTTTAAAACCGTATCAAATCACATTTAAGCAGTTCATTTAATTTTATGGCAAAAAATGAAAGGAAAGATCGTATTGCGAGTGGAAGAAAAATCAAGTTGATTTAAACTGTTTGAAATCAAATGAATGCATGAAACAAAACAATTCAATCTTTTAACATTTTTAAAATTTAATCAAATTAAATGTGAAGAATTTCCTTTCATTTTTTGGCAAAAAAAAAAAAAAAGATTTTGCATTATAATAATTGGCGATATTTTAATAATCAATACATTAGAATTCGTGCTGTCAAATGATTAATCACAACCAAAACAGTTTTTGTTTACATACTATATATGTGTGTGTACTGTGTATAATTATTATGTGTATATATATAAATACACCCACATGCATGTATACATTTAAGAAAAATGTTATTAAATATATCTATATATGATATAATTTATATGAATTTAAATTTAAGTAAATATTTTCTAAAAATATGCTGTATGTGTGTGTCTTTAACTATACATATACACAGTACACACACATATTATGTAAACAAAACGTTTATTTTGGATGTGATTAATCGTTTGACCGCACTAGATCCAATACTTTTAGTACATTTTTATACATGTTACACAAATACGAAAAATTAAATCACAATTTGTTAAATATATGAATCTTTGCAGGTCTGGCTCTGGAGCACACATTCATATCTTGTTTTGTGTTTTACGAGTCATGATATCAAAACCTAATGTGAGTCTCTGTGTCTAGATTACCCATACTGCCTCGCTGGTAAGGAGCTGAGGGCCGTAATCAAGAACCTGCTGGGCAAGTGTTCAGACGCGCTGCCCGAGTTCTTGGACCACTGCGTGTTCACGATGCTGCGAGAGCAGGACCGACAGCCCGGTGAGTGCAGATAGCACCCGTGATGTTCATGATGCTCCGCTCCGAGCGGCGAGTGTTGATCTGTTTCTGCTCCCGCAGGCGAGTCTCTGCACGGCTACAGGATGTGCATCCAGGCCCTCGTGCAGGACAAACCCCAGATCGTCACGCTGAACCTCGCTGACGTGAGTCACACTCCTCCAGCTTTGAGCTGCGCCTCTCTCATGCAGCCTCCGTGACCTCTGACCCCTCTACAATCCAACGCTCTCCATTGACTTTCTATTGCGGGAAGCTGCCTTCTTGTTATTTCTGACTTATAACAAAAATCAGAGCAATGCCTAAAAGCTGCTGTGTGACAAACAAACTAAAAAGAACCCAGAACTATGTTTTTATAAGCTTTCGACCCAAAAAAACAAGTGTTAAAGGACACAGATATTTGTAGATGTCGGGGTATTTCACATTGGGCTGTTCAGTTTGATCATTTCTCGAACAAAAGGAAGGTTAAGAAAAGGGACACTGACAGACCAATAAAATTTAGTTTCTCAATATATGTGGTGAAATAATCCTTTGACATGGTTAAAAATAATGAATGTTTCCTGTCACTGATTACCTTTCCCTCCAGTGGGTGTAGTTCTCAGAGTGTTATGACACATTGTGCTCTACTTTTGTGTCCTTAAACTCTCGTTTTTCGGGTCGTCACCTTATAAAAACGTAGTTCTGGGTTTTTTTAGCTTTAGGCATTGTTCTGATTTTTGTTATAAGTCAGAAATGACAACGAGGCAGCTTCCCGCAGTTTTCAGATTATGACGTGTGTCGCTCTGTCTCTATAATACCCGTGTGACCTCTGACCCCCCGTGTGACCCCTCCACAGCACCTGGAGCTGCTGCGCTCCCATCAGAACCGGCCAGTCAAGTGTCTGACCATCATGTGGGCTCTGGGACAGGCGGGATTCTACGACCTCAGCCAGGGCATCAGAGGTGAGCGCTGCCGAAAGCAGGGCAAAGACCAGAGAGAGCTTGAGAAATCCTTGAGAAATAACTGCTGATGTGTGGAGCTGCGCTTCAGCAAGCTCTCTTTGGGATTTAACATGAACTTTATAACATCTGGAATGACTTACGGAAGCAGCAGTCCTGTAGTTTTTGATGGTGTGTGTTTTGTCCTGTAGTTTGGTTGGGGATCATGCTTCCTGTTCTCGGGATGAAGGCTCTGTCTGCGTATGCCATCGCTTATCTGGAGCGCCTCCTCACGTGAGTCTTCACTGGAGTTATAACTGTGAGTTCTGGACAGTCTGAACTGAAGCTCAGGTTATTTGTGTCTGTGTTTCAGTCTTCATGCCAACCTGACCAAAGGTTTCGGGATCATGGGGCCGAAGGAGTTCTTCCCGCTGCTGGACTTTGCTTACATGCCCAAAAACGCCCTGTCCCCGAGGTGAGACTCGCTGTGTGATGCACAGATCATCGTCCTGATTCACATTCTGATTCATATTCACATCCTGATTCACATCCTGATTCATGGTTGATTCATATTCACATTCTATATCATATTCATGTCCTGATTCATGGTTGATTCATATTCACATTCTATATCATATTCATGTCCTGATTCATGGTTGATTCATATTCACATTCTGATTCATATTCATGTCCTGATTCATGGTTAATTCATATTCACATTCTATATCATATTCATGTCCTGATTCATGGTTGATTCATATTCACATTCTGATTCATATTCATGTCCTGATTCATGGTTGATTCACATTTACATCCTGATTCACATTCATGTCCTGATTCACATCCTGATTCATATTCACATCCTGATTCACATCCTGATTCATATTCATGTCCTGGTTCACGTCCCGATAAACGTTCTGATTCATATTCACTGCCTGATTCATGTCCTGATTCGTATTCACATCCTGATTTACATCCTGATTCACATCCTGATTCATATTCATGTCCTGGTTCACGTCCCGATAAACGTTCTGATTCATATTCACTGCCTGATTCATGTCCTGATTCGTATTCACATCCTGATTTACATCCTGATTCACATCCTGATTCATATTCATGTCCTGGTTCACGTCCCGATAAACGTTCTGATTCATATTCACTGCCTGATTCATGTCCTGATTCGTATTCACATCCTGATTTACATCCTGATTCACGGTTGATTCATATTTACATCCTGATTCACATCCTGTTTCATATTCACATCCTGATTCACATCCTGATTCATATTCACATACTGATTCATATTCATGTCCTGCTTCACGTCCCGATAAACGTTCTGATTCATATTCACTGCCTGATTCATGTCCTGATTCGTATTCACGTCCTGATTCGTATTCACATCCTGATTCATGGTTGATTCATATTTACATCCTGATTCACATCCTGATTCATATTCACATCCTGATTCACATCCTGATTCATATTCACGTCCTGATTCACATCCCGATTCATATTCACGTCCCGATTCATATTCACGTCCTGATTCACGTCCTGATTCATATTCACGTCCTGATTCATATTCACGTCTTGATTCACATCCTGATTCATATTCACGTCCTGATTCACATCCTGATTCATATTCACATCCTGATTCGCATCCACGGTTGATTCATATTTACATCCTGATTCACGGTTAATTCATTTTTACATCCTGATTCACATCCTGATTCATATTCACGTCCTGACTGTTGTCATAACTCTTATTCACGTCTGGATTCATGTCTTGTTGTGCAGTCTGCAGGAGCAGTTGTGTCGGCTTTACCCGCGGCTCAAGGTCCTGGCGTTCGGAGCCAAACCCGAATCGACGCTGCACACATATTTCCCGTCGTTCCTGTCCCGAGCCACACCGGACTGCCCTGACTCCATGAAGAAAGAGGTGGGACAGATTTAGATTGTCATGAAGAGCTTAATTCTGTGTTTTCTTTCTGTGTTGTCAGCATCATAGTGCCCTCATTAGTGTGCTGTCATTGCTGTGTGTTTGTGTGCAGCTGCTCCGGAGCCTGACGGAGTGTCTGACGGTGGACGGACAGAGTTTGAGCGTCTGGAGGCAGTTATACACCAAACACCTGCCGCAGTCCAGGTCAGCCTTTCACCATTAAACACCTGCGGAGCACTGGACTGAACGCTTCAGTAATGCTTTTCTCCTTTTCTCTTCAGTCTTCTGTTGAATCACCTGCTGAAGTCCTGGAACACACTTCCACCGAAGGTAAGAGTCTGACACACTCACACTCACAGAGAGAGAGAGAGAGACTCTCACACACACACTCTCTCACACACACACACACACACACACACTCACTCTCACACACTCACTCACTCACTCTCACACACTCACTCACTCACTCTCACACACTCACTCACTCACTCACTCACTCACTCACTCACTCTCACAGACTCACTCACACACACAGAGACTCACACACACTCACTTTCTCACACACTCTCTCTCACACACACTCACACACACACTCACTCACTCACTCACTCACACACACACACTCACTCACACACACACAGAGACTCACACACACTCACTCTCACACACACTCTCACACACTCACACACACTCACTCACTCACTCACTCACTCACACACACACACACACTCACAGAGAGCGAGAGAGACTCTCTCTCACACACACACACACTCACTCACTCTCACAGACTCACTCACACACACAGAAACTCACACACACTCTCTCTCACACACACACACACACACACACACACTCACTCACACAGACTCACACACACACACACTCACTCACTCACACACACACACACACACAAACACACACACAGAGACTCACACTCACTTTCTCACACACACACACACACACACACTCACTCACACACTCACTCACACACACTCACTCACTCACTCACACACACACACTCACAGAGAGCGAGAGAGACTCTCTCTCACACACACACACACACTCACTCACACAGACTCACACACACACTCACTCACTCACTCACACACACACACACACACACACACACACACACTCACTCACACAGACTCACACACACACTCACTCACTCACTCACTCACACACACACACACACACACAGAGACTCACACTCACTTTCTCACACACACTCTCACACACAGCCTGTGCTCATCATGTGTTGTTGTTCAGTTGCAGAAAAACCTTCAGGACACCATCCAGTCGTTCAGAGTGACCAATGACGAGCTTCAGAGCAGCACAAACACACAGCACATCAGCGACTGCAACTCGCTCTGCAACGTAACACACACACACACACACACACACACATCTACCCGCTGACTTTACCTGTTAATCAGTATGTATTATATTTGATATATACAGTCAAACCCTAATTTATTCAGACATCTGGATAATTTTTGGTCTCAAATTTTTTATCAGTTTTTCTGGAGGTTTTTGTGTATAATATGTCACAGTTTACTTTATTCTGCTATCCTCACTTACATAAATGAACTATAGTGTCCTGCACCCACTAGTAAAAAATATCAAAAATTATATCTGGTGTCTGAAAAATTTTGATTTGACTGTATATTACCAATACATAGTTAAGGACATTATATCAGCCAATATTGGGCTTTTTTTATTAAAAAATATCTGTCCTGTTGTAAATTAATTCTATTTTAGCTGACATGTATTTTGACATCATGTAGGACTTTTATTTTGTTCATATTTTGAATTGGTTCATTTATTTTTAGATTTTCTGTGTTCATTTTAATTTTAGTTAAAGTTTTAGTTATTCTGTTGTGTTTTTGTTGTGTTTTAGTTTTTGGGTTTTAATTCTAAAAAAAAATGTTTTAGATTAGTATTTAGTTTTATTTATTATATAGTTTTAGTACTTTGCATGAAAATAAGAAACTGCTGATAATTTTTTTTTTTTTTTTTTTTTGCCAGTGTTTTAATTTGGCACTTTTTTGTTTTAAAAACAACAACAATAACAAATCCCCCAGACTCCCAGTGCACACACTTTCCAGATGACTGAAGGCATCTAAATACATTTATTTTACAGATTTATTTAGAGTTAATTTTTTTTTAAATGTAGTAAAGGTATGGTTTCAGCTGTTTGTGTCTCCCATCAGTCTCTGCAGCAGAAGATGCACGGTCGGGGGTTCCCGTGGTGGCGCGTGCTGATGATGTCACTGGTGTTCGTGGCGGGCTTCATCACGCATGACATCAGGTCGCAGGGGTCGTTCTCCGGCTCCACCACAGCGCTGTACCTGGAGAGGTCAGGGGTCAAGGCCGTATCCCAGCAGGCCTGCAGTAAGGTGTCACACTACAGTCAGCAGGGGGCCAGGTGAGGAAGCGTCAGGTGTGTGCTGGCCAGCTGCTGCGTGTCACCTGACTCAGGTGTGTTTGTGTTTGTGTTGCAGCTGGCTGGCGGAGAACACGCCGCACTATTACTCGCGTGTGCTGGAGACCACTGCGCCGCTGCTGGAGGACGCTCGCGAGCGGATGAAGGTCACCGCGCTCTTCCTCGCTCAGAGGAGCTCAGAGCTCTTGCTGTGGCTGCAGGAGAACGTGCCGCTGCTCCTCCAATGGGTCAGCACTTATTCTGTTGCTATCTTGAGAAAAAACTGTGATTGTGGTATTTAACATTATTTCATTTAGTATGAAATATTTATATATACAGTGTGTGTGTGTATGTATATATATATATATATATATATATTATAAATTGTTATATTAATGATATTAATGATATCAGTATGAGTATAAAATAATAATTTTTTAAAATCATATTATTAAAAAAAAATTTGTTGAATAATACCAATAAGTGCAGAATAATTTTTTCTTATTAATATTATTTAAGTGAAATTCATGTCAAATATTAAATATATTTTATATGAATATTTTAATTTAAAAATAATTGCAAAATTTGATGATGATGATGATTATTATTATTATTATTATTATTATTCTGATTATTATTATGTTTATTAATTTTCGTTAAAAATACCTAAAATATAAGTTATATTTATTTTTATTATAATAATTGAAATTGAATTATTATTCTTTTTATTATTACTATTATTATTATTTTTAATAATCATAATAATAAAATACTAATATAAAATATATTAAATATTACAACCAGTTATAACTTATATTAAATAACTAACAACCAGATCTCAAACAAACCTCTGTGTATTTGTGTCAGTGTTATTTTAGTATCATTTTATGTTTTTAATTTTTTCCACTTTCAGTTCACTTTATTTTATTCTTTCTTCTTAACTCTTTCCCCGCCGTTGACGAGTTTTTACGGCTTTCCGTGCTTTCACTGTTATACACTCGGGGGCGCTGTTACACATCTTCTGAACGAATACAAAATCTCCCGAACAAAAATAATTAATTTAGCTATATTTATTTTGTTCTTTTAGTACTTCAAGTTTCTAAGAGTTTGTCATGGTTGTAGTACTCCTGGTTTGTGTAGAGATGAGCTGCATCTGGTGTTTATCACGTTCCTCAGGTCCAAGCGCACACTCCGGAGAGCGTGTTCGAGCTGCTGGAGTATGTGAAGCAGCTGCTGCTGTATGTGCAGGAGCACGTCCTCGTCCCGGCGCTGCAGTACGTGAGCGCGGCGCTGCAGAGCGTCTGGAGGAGCCTGCAGGAGTCCTGCGAGTCAGTGACACACAACACCTCACAAACACATCACACCGGTCCCGCGTCACGATTCACCCGCTTGTACTGTGCCCTCAAAGCATGCACTCTTTCTGTGAAGAAAAAGTTCATACTTTTGAGTATGTAGCGTCTTTAACTGCACTGTCAATCATCTTATCTCATGTTTGCATAATGATGCATTTAAGAGTTAATGACTAAACATATCATTATAAAAGTTCACAATGTTACTGCAGATGAAATCTAACATGCATAACATTAAATATTTTTGAAGCAGGTAAGACATTGATTATTTATCACTCACCGCTTTCTCTGCCTGTCCGTCAGTCTCACGTAACCACCATGATTGTAGTGTTTTTAAACGCTCTTTTTTTCTAATCGAATCCTCGTCCACTGCGCAGTGTGTTAGAGTAGTAGACCATCTTTGGCATACTCCTTTCAACATACTATGATTTGGAACATACTAATTCTATTTTTAAACACTGTTTAGGACGGATAGTATGCAGCAGTGGTTTCTGCCGTTTTACCTTTAGAACCTCTGTATGCAAATAAGCTGTGTTCTGATTGGCTGATGGCTTTGCATGTGAAAGGTGTGTTGTTTTGTGTGTCTGTAGCGGCGAGGTGTCGCTCCACTGCTTACAGAAGCACCTGCGATCCTTCACCAACAGCACCTGGATGTACCTGCAGGACGCCACGTCTGCCGCCAAGAGCCGAGCGCAGGAGCTGCTGTCGCGAGCGTGATGCAGACAGACCCTTTCTTTTTTCCTCTGCTTTATTTTGTCAGTTTGCATGATTTTATATCTGTCGTACTGACAGGTCTGTCTTTTATGCAGATGTTTTTCATGGTGTTCTTAGCTCTGTGTGGATCACTGATGACTACTGCTGCTGGCTGAGCTCTGTACTTGAACACTGAACATTATTAATGTGACTGAGCGCATGGATGATTTACTGTCTGTCATCAAACCCGACCCAGGCGCCAGAATAACAGGGTTGCTATGGAAACCACGTTGTTGAAATACAATGTATGGTTTGAAGCAGACGTGTCCTGTAAGATGAGCTGATTTGTTACTTTGTAAATGATTTATAAATAAATAAACCAATGCTGTTCAGTCCTGCTCACTGCCTCTGTGATTATTATTAATTTTTTTTCTTTCAATATTCATCGTGTAATGAAACCCAAAGCCTTCGGTTTAAAACATCCACAGTCTGTGTTTTTGTAAGAAACAAATCCATCAAGACTAACTCAAATCCAAGTATAAAGCTAAAAAAGTGTTCTGGTGTGAATCAGGAGAGAAATCTGCACAGATCAAGCAGCGTTTACACAGCTCTAAACAAATATGTGTCTGGATTTTGATGTGAGAGACAACAGGAGATGCACTTTTTCACTGGAGGAAGTGTTATTATGGATTATAGACTCTATGTATTTGAGTTAAAAACATCTTAATGCTGGATTTGTTTCAGCTTTTATCTTCTCCAGATGTTCACTGATGGACTGGAGTGCTGTGGATTACTTGTGGATTATTGTGATGTTTTTATCAGTCCTCATTCTGACGGCACCCATTCACTGCAGAGCATCCATTGCTGAGACACTGATGCAGTGCTACATTTCTACAAACCTGATGAAGAAACACACTCATCCTGATCTCAGATGAATTGAGGGTGAGTATAATTTTAGCAAATATTCATTTTTTGGGGCGAGTTACCCCTGTAGTCGATGGTAGACCTGTAGTTTTCTTCTTGATATTCTGTGCTCAGTCCGATCCCTTCGATAGCTCAGTTGGTAGAGCGGAGGACTGTAGCGGTGGAGACACTGATATCCTTAGGTCGCTGGTTCGAATCCGGCTCGAAGGAGGGTACCATTTTTTTTTCTTCGGGAACGTGTTTCACGTGTAAAGTTCGATTCAGTCGCACGAAGAATCTCAAAATCAGTGGATCAAGTAAAAGTACAGATATCTTACCAGAAAATGACTTTGGTGGAAGTTGAAGTCACCATTTAGAATATAACTTAAGGAAAAGTGTATGATGTTTATTGTACACTACTCAAGTATGAAAGGTATTTTTTCATATTAAATGCACTTGAGTATTGAAAGTAAAAGTACAAGTAAATGCAAAATGGAAAAGGAGCAAATGAATATATATAAAAAAGTTTATATACAGCTTGAGTAGCAAGATTGTGTTCAGTTTTAACTCTTTCTTCCATTTTGTATCTTAAGGTAAGAATAAGAAGCACTTAATCCGGTACAACACAATAAATAAATTCTGGAATCTGCATCTGAAATAGCATTTAGATGTATTTACACAGTTTAATGTATCTCAGAGGGGACGTGTGTATTAAACCTGCAGTTACAGTGCATAAATAATGCTTAGTTGAATATGGATATTTAAAATTATTTTTAACTTGAAAAAAAAAAATCGTTGAAATGTGGAATTAAAACCACCAGTAGGTGACTGTTAATAAGTGAGTCATTGAGATTCAACCGATTCATTCAACCGACTCGTTCGAAACGCTGATTCGTTCAATGAGTAAACACCGTCCACTGCTCAGAGACGCAAAACAGTGCTGTGATCACTGATCTATATATACATAGATCTATATATATAGATCAGTGGCTGTGATCTTTGTTTGGAGCTATGTTCGTTTGGTAAACTAGTCTAACCAGTCTTTCACAGTTTTTGACCAACTTTGCCTTTTGAAAATATTCATATTCTGGTCCAAACTGGTCCACACGGTTTTAATATTGATTTAAGGAAACCTTGAATTAAAAGATAAATAAGTATTTATTTAGTAAAATAAATGTGTATTTAATAAACATCATAAATACACAATTTGTTAAGTGCTGATAGAGTGATTCTGTAGTACGTAGTGCAGTATGCAGCGTTTAGTACTTAAAATAAGTCTATTTTAAGATATTTTATTATGGTTTAAACTTTACACGGTCTTTCATGTTCCTTCGTCTCTGGACTCTGTAGTATGTAGTGCAGTGTGTAGTATGTAGGGGGATTAGCTCAGATGGTAGAGCGCTCGCTTAGCATGCGAGAGGTAGCGGGATCGATGCCCGCATCCTCCAAATGTTTTCAAACTGCGAGTAATGAAGGAATTAAATGGAAATATAAAAGTAAATACTCAAGAACAACTTGCCCTGAATTAAATATTTTAAATATATACATAGAATCTTGGATCTCAATATTGAAAACATCTGAATAATCTAATTTTGCAATAATTTCTAAAAATATAAAATAGTAGAAACTCGACGAGTATTAAAATGAGTCCATTTTTAGATGTTTTGTTATGGTTTACAGGTCTTTTTATGTTAGTACGTCCTTGGAATGTGTAGTACGTAGTCCAGAATGCAGTATGCATGCAGCACGTAGTATGTAGGGGGATTAGCTCAGATGGTAGAGCGCTCGCTTAGCATGCGAGAGGTAGCGGGATCGATGCCCGCATCCTCCAAGCCTTTTCAGACTGAGAGTTATGAAGGAATTAAATGGAAATATAAAAGTAAATACTCATGAACAAATCGCACTGAATTAAATACAAAAATATATATACATAGAATCCTGAATCTCAGTATTAAAAACATTTGAATAATCTCATTTTAGTATCTGTAGTACGTAGTGCAGTACGCAGGGAGATTAGCTCAGATGGTAGAGCGCTCGCTTGCGCCCGCATGCAGGCGAAAAAGACGCAGAAACCGGGTTTATCTGATCAAAAGACACTTCAAACGTAAAATGTTTTTTAAAATGAGCGCGCACACACACACACACACACACACACACACACACACACACACACACACACACACACATATATATATATATATATATATATATATACACACACACACACAATAGGAAAGCAGAGAAACGCGATTGGTCAAAAGTAAGCCACAGGCGAAACCGGATTGGCTCACGTGGGCTTACTTTGGCTCAATCGTGGGACATTTTTACAGTCTGTGGGTGGGACGCAGTGGGCACGAGCGATCGATGCCTGCGTCCTCAAAGTTGTTTCAAACCACGAATTATGAAGGAATTAAATTGAAAAATAAAAGTTAATACTCGTAAACAACTTGCAATTAAATATATATTTTAAAAATACAAATAGAATCTTGAATCTCAGTTATTAAAAACATATGAATAATCCAATTTTGCAATAATTTCCCCAAAAAAGTCAGTGAATTGACTTGTACCTGAACTTTAAAGGTAAAACACTTTATATAAAGATATTAGCTGAACTCCCATAATTTTTTTTATAATTATGGGCCATTATTCAAAGCATAAACCATATGATATGTCCACCCTGTCATGGATACACACAGGTGCTTCTCAATAAATCAGAATGTTGTGGAAAAGTTCATTTATTTCAGTAATTCAACTCAAATTGTGAAACTCGTGTATTAAATAAATTCAGTGCACACAGACTGAAGTAGTTTAAGTCTTTGGTTCTTTTAATTGTGATGATTTTGGCTCACATTTAACAAAAACCCTCAACAAATTAGAATACAAAACAAGAGGAATATGACAACTGTAGTCAAATTCCTCGACACGTCTGTGTGTGGTGGCTCTTGATGCCTTGACCCCAGCCTCAGTCCATTCCTTGTGAAGTTCACTCAAATTCTTGAATCGATTTTGCTTGACAATCCTCATAAAGCTGCGGTTCTCTCGGTTGGTTGTGCATCTTTTTCTTCCACACTTTTTCCTTCCACTCAACTTTCTGTTAACATGCTTGGATACAGCACTCTGTGAACAGCCAGCTTCTTTGGCAATGAATGTGTGTGGCTTACCCTCCTTGTGAAGGGTGTAATGATTGTCTTCTGGACAACTGTCAGATCAGCAGTCTTCCCCATGATTGTGTAGCTAGTGAACCAAACTGAGAGACCATTCTGAAGACTCAGGAAACCTTTGCAGGTGTTTTGAGTTGATTAGCTGATCGGCATGTCACCATATTCTAATTTGTTGAGATGTGAATTGGTGGGTTTTTGTTAAATGTGAGCCAAAATCATCACAATTTAAAGAACCAAAGACTTAAACTACTTCAGTCTGTGTGCACTCAATTTATTTAATACAAGTTTCACAATTTGAGTTGAATTACTGAAATAAATGAACTTTTCCACGACATTCTAATTTATTGAGATGCACCTGTATATTAATGTTAAATACGTTTTCATTGCAAAATTAAGATGCAAATTATATTTTCTGAGAATGTATGACGTCCCCTTCCTAAACAGGGTTATATGTTTGCTTTCAAATTATAAATACATAAAAGATTTTATGTAAACCATGTGTTTTTCACACACACATTTCAAGCCTCTAAATGATCAAAATGTTTTTCTAAACTTGTCTTCTGTCCCTGATTGAGAGTTCAGAGTGTTTTATCCAGTCAGAGCTCTTTTAGTGTAATCAGCTTCAGCTCGACTCAGATCTTGAGTGATTTTGATCAAGTAAAGGTCAGAATAACTGCAGTAATATCTCCAGATGAACTCTTACTGGACTGAAGCAGCTCAGCTTTACTTGATTCTCCATCAATCATGTTTTAGAGTCTCAAATCTGATCATCAGGATCTTTTGAGGAGCGTTTGTTTCCAGAAGCTTTACTTTCACTGTTCCTCAGCGGAGGAATGATCTTCACAAGCCTCCAGAACATCTCACATCTTCTGAGGAGCCTTTATTTCTTCATCTCTCAATCACTGCATTATATGTTTGGATCATTTACTGCAGATATAGACCGACCGCTGATATTTAGATCAGTTTATCTGCAGTTAGAAAGCAATAAACATCCATGTGTGTTTCTGAAAGAAGTTAACGCATGCACACAAACTCTCTCACTTTGACCATTTATTCACATCGTTTTCATACAAAATGCATATCCACAGCTGCTTGAGCGTCTGGCTCTGGGTCCTCGTCCTGGAAGAGAAACGGCAGTGATTATCATCATCTGAGACGGAGCAGGGGCTGATGGGATACGCCGTGTCCGCTCACCTGTCTCTCTCACAGCCTCACTCCAGTCTCTTGGGGTTGTTCACGGCCACATAGTGATAGAGCACCACCAGCAGGAAGAGAGAGACGCCCAGCATGTTGGCGAAGATGGCCAGCTGCACATCAGTCACCATCTCACTGAAAAACAGACATTTCAATAAATCTGTGTCCCTGCAGCACAGAAGCAGTCATAAGAACTTGTTTCACGTGTAAAGTTCGATTCAGTCGCACGAAGAATCTCAAAATCAGTGGATCAAGTAAAAGTACAGATATCTTACCAGAAAATGACTTTGGTGGAAGTTGAAGTCACCATTTAGAATATAACTTGAGTACAAGTCTTAAACTGTGATATTTATTGTACTTAAGTATGAAAGGTATTTTTTCATATTAAATGCACTTGAGTATTGAAAGTAAAAGTACAAGTAAATGCAAAATGGAAAAGGAGCAAATGAATATATATAAAAAAGTTTATATACAGCTTGAGTAGCAAGATTGTGTTCAGTTTTAACTCTTTCTTCCATTTTGTATCTTAAGGTAAGAATAAGAAGCACTTAATCCGGTACAACACAATAAATAAATTCTGGAATCTGCATCTGAAATAGCATTTAGATGTATTTACACAGTTTAATGTATCTCAGAGGGGACGTGTGTATTAAACCTGCAGTTACAGTGCATAAATAATGCTTAGTTGAATATGGATATTTAAAATTATTTTTAACTTGAAAAAAAAAATCGTTGAAATGTGGAATTAAAACCACCAGTAGGTGACTGTTAATAAGTGAGTCATTGAGATTCAACCGATTCATTCAACCGACTCGTTCAAAACGCTGATTCGTTCAATGAGTAAACACCGTCCACTGCTCAGAGACGCAAAACAGTGCTGTGATCACTGATCTATATATACATAGATCTATATATATAGATCAGTGGCTGTGATCTTTGTTTGGAGCTATGTTCGTTTGGTAAACTAGTCTAACCAGTCTTTCACAGTTTTTGACCAACTTTGCCTTTTGAAAATATTCATATTCTGGTCCAAACTGGTCCACACGGTTTTAATATTGATTTAAGGAAACCTTGAATTAAAAGATAAATAAGTATTTATTTAGTAAAATAAATGTGTATTTAATAAACATCATAAATACACAATTTGTTAAGTGCTGATAGAGTGATTCTGTAGTACGTAGTGCAGTATGCAGCGTTAAGTACTTAAAATAAGTCTATTTTAAGATATTTCATTATGGTTCAAACTTTAACTGGACTCTGTAGTATGTAGTGCAGTGTGTAGTATGTAGGGGGATTAGCTCAGATGGTAGAGTGCTCGCTTAGCATGCGAGAGGTAGCGGGATCGATGCCCGCATCCTCCAAATGTTTTCAAACTGCGAGTAATGAAGGAATTAAATGGAAATATAAAAGTAAATACTCAAGAACAACTTGCCCTGAATTAAATACTTTAAATATATACATAGAATCTTGGATCTCAATATTAAAAACATCTGAATAATCTAATTTTGCAATAATTTCTAAAAATATAAAATAGTAGAAACTCGACGAGTATTAAAATGAGTCCATTTTTAGATGTTTTGTTATGGTTTACAGGTCTTTTTATGTTAGTACGTCCTTGGAATGTGTAGTACGTAGTCCAGAATGCAGTATGCATGCAGCACGTAGTATGTAGGGGGATTAGCTCAGATGGTAGAGCGCTCGCTTAGCATGCGAGAGGTAGCGGGATCGATGCCCGCATCCTCCAAGCCTTTTCAGACTGAGAGTTATGAAGGAATTAAATGGAAATATAAAAGTAAATACTCATGAACAAATCGCACTGAATTAAATACAAAAATATATATACATAGAATCCTGAATCTCAGTATTAAAAACATTTGAATAATCTCATTTTAGTATCTGTAGTACGTAGTGCAGTACGCAGCGCTCGCTGCCCAGTCTTTGCGCCCGCATGCAGGTGAAAAAGACGCGGAAACCGGGTTTATCTTATCAAAAGACACTTCAAACGTAAAATGTTTTTTAAAATGAGCGCGCGCACACACACACACACACACACACACACACACACACACATATATATATATATATATATATATATATATATATATATATACACACACACACAATAGGAAAGCAGAGAAACGCGATTGGTCAAAAGTAAGCCACAGGCGAAACGCGATTGGCTCACGTGGGCTTACTTTGGCTCAATCGTGGGACATTTTTACAGTCTGTGGGTGGGACGCAGTGGGCACGAGCGATCGATGCCTGCGTCCTCAAAGTTGTTTCAAACCACGAATTATGAAGGAATTAAATTGAAAAATAAAAGTTAATACTCGTAAACAACTTGCAATTAAATATATATTTTAAAAATACACATAGAATCTTGAATCTCAGTTATTAAAAACATATGAATAATCCAATTTTGCAATAATTTCCCCAAAAAAAGTCAGTGAATTGACTTGTACCTAAACTTTAAAGGTAAAACACTTTATATAAAGTTATTAGCTGAACTCCCATAATTTTTTTATAATTATGGGCCATTATTCAAAGCATAAACCATATGATATGTCTACCCTGTCATGGATACACACAGGTGTATCTCAATAAATCAGAATGTTGTGGAAAAGTTCATTTATTTCAGTAATTCAACTCAAATTGTGAAGCTTGTGTATTAAATAAATTCAGTGCACAGACTGAAGTAGTTTAAGTCTTTGGTTCTTTAAATTGTGATGATTTTGGCTCACATTTAACAAAAACCCACCAATTCACTCTCTCAACAAATTAGAATACTTCATCAGACCAATAAAAAAAAAATTTAGTGAATTGTTGTCCTTCTGGAAAGTATGTTCATTTACTGTACATGTACTCAATACTTGGTAGGGGCTCCTTTTGCTTTAATTACTGCCTCAGTTCGGCGTGGCATGGAGGTGATCAGTTTGTGGCACTGCTGAGGTGGTATGAAGCCCAGACAGAGGCCTTCAGCTCATCTGCAGTGTTTGGTCTCTTGTTTCTCATTTTCCTCTTGACAATACTCCATAGATTCTCTCTGGGGGTCAGGTCTGGTGAGTCTGCTGGCCAGTCAAGCACACCAACACCATGGTCATTTAACCAACTTTTGGTGCTTCTGGCAGTGTGGGCAGGTGCCAAATCCTGCTGGAAAATGAAATCAGCATCTACAAAAAGCTGGTCAGCAGAAGGAAGCATGAAGTGCTCCAAGATTTATTGGTAAACGGGTGCAGTGACTTTGGTTTTCAGAAAACACAATGGACAAACACCAGCAGATGACATTGCACCCCAAATCATCACAGACTGTGGAAACTTAACACTGGACTTCAAGCAGCTTGGGCTATGAGCTTCTCCACCCTTCCTCCAGACTCTAGGACCTTGGTTTCCAAATGAAATACAAAACTTGCTCTCATCTGAAAAGAGGACTTTGGACCACTGGGCAACAGTCCAGTTCTTCTTCTCCTTAGCCCAGGTAAGACGCCTCAGGAGTGGCTTAACAAGAGGAATACAACAACTGTAGCCAAATTCCTTGACACGTCTGTGTGTGGTGCTCTTGATGCCTTGACCCCAGCCTCAGTCCATTCCTTGTGAAGTTCACTTAAATTCTTGAATGGATTTTGCTTGACAATCCTCATAAAGCTGCGGTTCTCTCGGTTGGTTGTGCATCTTTTTCCTTCCACTCAACTTTCTGTTAACATGCTTGGATACAGCACTCTGTGAACAGCCAGCTTCTTTGGCAATGAATGTGTGTGGCTTACCCTCCTTGTGAAGGGTGTAATGATTGTCTTCTGGACAGCTGTCAGATCAGCAGTCTTCCCCATGATTGTGTAGCTAGTGAACCAAACTGAGAGACCATTCTGAAGGCTCAGGAAACCTTTGCAGGTGTTTTGAGTTGATTAGCTGATCGGCATGTCACCATATTCTAATTTGTTGAGATGTGAATTGGTGGGTTTTTGTTAAATGTGAGCCAAAATCATCACAATTTAAAGAACCAAAGACTTAAACTACTTCAGTCTGTGTGCATTGAATTTATTTAATACAAGTTTCACAATTTGAGTTGAATTACTGAAATAAATGAACTTTTCCACGACATTCTAATTTATTGAGATGCACCTGTATATTAATGTTAAATACGTTTTCATTGCAAAATTAAGATGCAAATTATATTTTCTGAGAATGTATGACGTCCCCTTCCTAAACAGGGTTATATGTTTGCTTTCAAATTATAAATACATAAAAGATTTTATGTAAACCATGTGTTTTTCACACACACATTTCAAGCCTCTAAATGATCAAAATGTTTTTCTAAACTTGTCTTCTGTCCCTGATTGAGAGTTCAGAGTGTTTTATCCAGTCAGAGCTCTTTTAGTGTAATCAGCTTCAGCTGCTGCTTCTGGTGTCAGATCTTGAGTGATTTTGATCAAGTAAAGGCCAGAATAACTGCAGTAATATCTCCAGATGAACTCTTACTGGACTGAAGCAGCTCAGCTTTACTTGATTCTCCATCAATCATGTTTTAGAGTCTCAACTCTGATCATCAGGATCTTTTGAGGAGCGTTTGTTTCCAGAAGCTTTACTTTCACTGTTCCTCAGCGGAGGAATGATCTTCACAAGCCTCCAGAACATCTCACATCTTCTGAGGAGCCTTTATTTCTTCATCTCTCAATCACTGCATTATATGTTTGGATCATTTACTGCAGATATAGACCGACCGCTGATATTTAGATCAGTTTATCTGCAGTTAGAAAGCAATAAACATCCATGTGTGTTTCTGAAAGAAGTTAACGCATGCACACAAACTCTCTCACGTTGACCATTTATTCACATCGTTTTCATACAAAATGCATATCCACAGGCTGCTTGAGCGTCTGGCTCTGGGTCCTCGTCCTGGAAGAGAAACGGCAGTGATTATCATCATCTGAGACGGAGCAGGGGCTGATGGGATACGCCGTGTCCGCTCACCTGTCTCTCTCACAGCCTCACTCCAGTCTCTTGGGGTTGTTCACGGCCACATAGTGATAGAGCACCACCAGCAGGAAGAGAGAGACGCCCAGCATGTTGGCGAAGATGGCCAGCTGCACATCAGTCACCATCTCACTGAAAAACAGACATTTCTATAAATCTGTGTCCCTGCAGCACAGAAGCAGTCATCAGTAGCACAGGTATATTTGTAGCAATAGACAACAATACATTGTATGAGTCACAATTATACATTTCTCTTTTATGACAAAAATCATTAGGATATTAAGTAAAGATCATGTTCCATGAAGATATTTTTTAAATTTCCTACCGTAAATATATCAAAACTTAATTTTTGATTAGTAATATGCATTGCTAAGAACTTCATTTGAACAACTTTAAAGATGATTTTCTCAATATTTAGATTTTTTTGCTCCCTCAGATTCCAGATTTTCAGATAGTTGTATCTCAGACAGATATTGTTCTAATAACAGTGACGCGTGTACAAACACTAGTGTATTTTGAATTACTCACGCGTATTGTGATGTTTTTTTTGGATGTTTAAGAGGAATTCTTGCGAAGCTCCTGCGATGAGTTCCGGGATTGAGACACGTCACCTACATACGGGTCTCTGGGAACGTCACATCCGGAACAACTCACTGCTCGCTCGCTCACATTTATTTATTTATTTAATCTTTGTGCGGGAGGCGCGCTTCTCCTCCTGGCCGCTGGAGGCGCTGATGGCGCGCGAGGTCTGCGACAGGCGCGAGTTCAAACATTCAAACCGAGACTGCGCTCAACAAAAACAACCGCAAAAACTGCTTAAATATTTAAACACCGCCCTTTTATCTGTCAAGATACTTTTAACACATGTAAGTAACCTTTCCTTCTCATAACCTCCATCGCTGCGATGTCCGGGCTGACGGTATTCTGTGTTTTGTTAATCTGATACTACTGCGTTCAGTGTGATATATTAAAATATACAGTGTTTGAACAATATATGTTATAGACAGTAGTGTATATATGTATTACATACATCTAATATATATACAATATTGTATAAATGATTATTTTAGAATATAACGTATATATGTATGTACACACACACACACACTCTCACTCACTCACTCACTCACACACACTCACACTCACACTCACACACACACACACACACACACACACACACACACACACTCACTCACACACACACACACCGTCACACACACACACACACACTCACTCAAACACACACACACACACACCGTCACACACACACTCTCACTCACTCACACTCACACTCACACACACACACACACCGTCACAAACACACACTCAAACACACACACACACACACACACCGTCACACACACACACACACACTCACTCAAACACACACACACACACACCGTCACACACACACTCTCACTCACTCACTCACACACACTCACTCACACACACACCGTCACTCACACACACACACACACACACACACACATCGTCACACACACACTCTCACTCACACACACACCGTCACACACACACACCGTCACACACACACTCTCACTCACTCACTCACACACACTCACTCACACACACACACTCTCACTCACACACACACCGTCACTCACACACACACACTCTCACTCACACACACACACCGTCACACACACACTCTCACTCACTCACTCACACACACTCACTCACACACACACACTCTCACTCACACACACACCGTCACTCACACACACTCTCACTCACACACACACCGTCACTCACACACACACACTCTCATTCACACACACTCTCACTCACACTCACACACACCGTCACACATACACACACACACACCGTCACACACACACACACAGACTCTCACTCACACACCGTCACACACACACACCGTCACTCACACACACACACTCTCACTCACACACACACCGTCACACACACACACTCTCTCTCTCTCACACACACACACACACACACTCTCACTCACACACACCGTCTCACACACACACACACACACATACACACACTTTTAGTGTATTGTTCTTGTTATAATCATAAAGTGTAAATGTGTATGTAGTGAAGCGAGCTGGTGTTTGTTTCTGGAGGCGATGGGTGTCTCTGAGCTCTGGTCCATCCTGGATCCGGTCCGGCAGTGTGTGCCGCTCTACAGTCTGTCAGGAAAGACCCTCGCCGTGGACCTCAGCCTGTGGGTGTGCGAGGCCCAGCATGTGCAGGGCATGATGGGAAGAGTCACCAAACCCCATCTCAGGTGAGTCTCAGCACGTCTGACGGATCTGAGCTGTTCTATCACAGAGTGCTTCAGGGGAGGATGCTGTGTGTCCCGCAGGAACCTGTTCTTCCGCGTGTCCTCGCTCACACTGATGGGTGTGAAGCTGGTGTTTGTGATGGAGGGAGACGCGCCGAGCATCAAAGCCGAGACCATGAGCAAACGCAGCGAGATGAGATACGGAGGAGCCAAGGCCAAACCGACCGCTGCTAAAAACACCAGCAGAGGAAGATTCAAGGCCGTCCTGAGAGAGGTGAGCTGGCTTGCCTTGTTTCCCTCGAGTGGATAGTTAAGATCGGACAATATCTGTCTGAGATACAACTATTTGAAAATCTGGAATCTGAAGGAGCAAAAAAATCTAAATATTGAGAAAATCATCTTTAAAGTTGTTCAAATGAAGTTCTTAGCAATGCATATTACTAATCAAAAATTAAGTTTTGATATATTTACGGTAGGAAATTTACTAAATATCTTCATGGAACATGATCTTAATATCCTAATGATTTTTGTCATAAAAGAGAAATGTATAATTGTGACTCATACAATGTATTGTTGTCTATTGCTACAAATATACCTGTGCTACTGATGACTGCTTCTGTGCTGCAGGGACACATTACAAATAAATCCTAATCTAATCATAACAAACTATACATCGTTGGAACAGTCTACGACTCCTAAATAGCTATTTTATCACAGTTTTTGTTACAAATTATACAGGAACAGTAATAGATTAATTCATGAGAAGAGTGCACCTCAAAAATCTACATCATAACAGCAGTTCTGACCTTTTTCACAAAGGTTGCCCTTTTCTCCATCACGCTTTATAAATCACCGTAAATTTTATATCAATTGAAAGCTTAAAACCTCAAAAAACATTTTAAAATCAGACATTGCTTTATCATGGAAATGGTGCATCGGAATCACAAAATGCATAAAAGTTTTAGTTTGTATAGTGCACTTTCAACAACGAGGGTGAGAGTTAAAGGGTTAAAGCCGGTTTCTGCGCAGTGTGCGGAGATGCTGGACTGTCTGGGAGTGCCGTGGGTGACGGCGGCGGGCGAAGCCGAGGCTATGTGTGCCTATCTGGACTCACAGGGCGTGGTGGACGGATGCATCACTAACGACGGTGATGCCTTCTTGTACGGCGCTCAGACCGTCTACAGGAACTTCAACATGACTACAAAGGTACTGACACATCATTCTGCCGAACATCTCCTTTTGTAAGTCACATGGATACGAAACAAAATAAAGGTAAGTGTTGAGGCGCTTTATTTATTTATTTATTCACAACATAATCTCTCTTAAAATAGATTTTCCCACTAATAAACAGATTTTATCATTAGCTAGCTCCAGACTGGAGAGCTGCTTTATAACAGAACATAAGGTTGTGATTCTAACTGAAAGCGACGCTGACTTTGTTTTTCATGTTTAATGCTGTAAAGCTGCTTGGTTTAAGGTTATCTACTGCATAAAGCACTGTATAAATAAACGTAGAGCTCATGCAAACATCACATCACTGTAATCAGATGCTTTCTTAACTGCTGCTTTCTCACCGCTGTCAGTTTTTCTTGTTTGTTTCGTTATTGAGAGGAAAGCGCGCAGCATATATTTAGATATTCATCCAAACACCGTTCGGCTGCGTTTGCTCTGAATTACTGTTTTGCTCCACAGCGCCTCACTGGTCAAACCACATTACTGCAGGCTCTTACTTTAGGATACATGAAGACAAACGACAACAAGAATATTTGTCAACTATTTTGTATTGCAGGACCCTCAGGTGGACTGCTATGAGACGTGTCGTGTTGTGTCCGAGCTCGGGCTCTCCAGAGACTCTCTCGTGGGGCTGGCCGTTCTCCTGGGCTGCGACTACATCCCCAAGGTTCAGCAGATTCATAGGACGAAAGGCTTTCTGAAATGATGAGACGCTATAGTGAATGTTGTGCTGTTCTCTTTCTGGTCCTGTAGGGCGTCGCCGGAGTCGGCAAAGAGCAGACACTGAAGCTGATTCAGAATCTGAAAGGAAAGAGTCTTCTTCAAAAGTATGAATTTAAAACTAAATTCAACTTAGTTATTTTATTTCAGCTGGTTGCCAAGGCAACATTTGTCATTTTCAATTGGTTTAATTTGAAATATTAAAATATCTAAAACTAGAAAATAATAAAAACCATGCGGGTATTTTTAAAAGAAAAAGAAAAACAACCAAATTACTAAAACATTAACTAAAATAAAGTGAAAACAGAAAATATAAAAATAAAATATTAATAGTATATTAATGATAAAGGCTTCCTGATATAAGCTATTTCTAATATTTCTGCTGTAATTATGACAAAGCTGCTTGTTTTTTTTTTATGATTTACTAACAGAGACTGAGTATTGATATTAAACTAATTAACCGCTTTTTACTGTCATGTTTCAGGCTATTCAAAATCTGTATGTTCTTCAAATTAAAAGTTATTGAGAAGAAGGGAAAAAATATTTGTATTTTTTTTATATAAAATTTTATAAGATTTATATTTTTTGTTTACATCTTAATTTTTTGTATTTTTTAGTATTTAGATTATACCAGCCCCTGTTTGAGAACCGCTGTTTTCTCACATTAGTCAGGCTGTTTTAATTGTATTATTTTATTGTTTATTGTATTATTTAAACTAACAGTTCTGGCTTTTTTACCCAGCGGACACCTAGATATCAATTTTGACATCAAATATTAGTCAAGACTTGATCAAGATGCTGTAACATCATTTTAAATTCAGTTTGGACAGCAGTTTCTTCCAGTGGTAATTGGGTGAAAATAAGTTAATCCCACGCTTAAATTGGTTTAATATTTGATTTACAGCAAATTAAAGTCATGTCAAGTTTTTGACGTCAGTAACATTTACATATTTGACATCAATTTTGATGTATTTTTCAATTTGTGTAGGTTATGCAGAGGTTTTTGGTCCAGTAATTAATAATTTTCAGAATTTAGCAGTAGGAAATTATTAGTCATCCAGTTTTTATATCAGCTATGCATTCCGTTAGTTTTGCAAATTGGTATGTTTCGTCGGGCTGTGAAGAAATATAAAGCTGAGTATCATCAGCATAACAGTGAAAGCTCACACCATGTTTCCTGATAATATCTCCCAAGAGTAACATGTAAAGTGTAAAAAAAAATAACGGTCCTAGGACCGAGCCTTGAGGTACTCCATACTGCACTTGTGATTGGTATGAAACCTCTTCAATTTCTCATTTTCATGTGGTTTAATTTGAAGTACTAAAATAACTAAAACGAAATAAACAAATAAATAGCTGTGTGTGTGTGTGTGTGTGTGTGTGTGTGTGTGTGTGTGTGTGTGTTTGTATATACACTACCAGTCAAAAGTTTTTGAACGGTAAAGATTTTTAACGTTTGTTTAAAGAAGTCTCTTCTGCTCACCAAGCCTGCATTTATTTGATCTATAGTACTGTCTTTTCAACATCAGTTGCACTCTGGGTAAAAGTGTGTGTGGGTTCAGAGTTCAGTGTGTTTCTGCTTGGCTGCAGGTTCACTGAGTGGGGCGCAGACAGAGCGGAAAGGTCAGAGGTCGCGGTGAAGAAGGTCACGCACTGTCTGGTCTGTCGACACCCTGGTCAGTATCAGCGTGGTCTGATTCCTCGACACGCTTACTGAGCTGAGACTCGTCAGTGTTTACTGAGCTCCTCTCGTGTCTCGTAGGCTCGGCTAAAACGCACGAGCGCAGCGGCTGTGTGTTCTGTGAGAGTGAGCGATTCTGTTCGCCGCACGACTACGATTCCCAGTGTCCCTGTGAGTGGCACCGCACTGAACACGCTCGCCAGGGGTCCTCTGTCGAAGCCAGCATCAAGAAGTACGTAAAAATACACACGTGCTGTAGTGGTGTGCGATATTGACAAAAAATAATGTAATTATAACGATAATTAGGTGATATTTTGCTGAGTGTGTCACTACCATGGACAGCTGACTCCTAAAGTTTTAGATGTTCTTCATATTCTGTGTGGTCAGTTCACGGCAGTGAACGCAATTTATCTTTTCCAATAAGTTTATTAAGTAGTTTTAAGCAGATTTTTACCATTTATGGGCATTTTTACCTTTATAAAGCCATTATTTCTAAAAGTGTGCATCATCTTTTAAGTCAAAGTCTTATACTTAATCAGTCAGTTAGAATAATGAGACATTTGGGCTGTTAATAATGCATTTACACACTGTTTAATGCAGGACATGAATGCATTTAACCTGCAGTTACGCATGAATTAATAACGTTTTGATATTTTAAACATGAAGTGTTATTTTATTCTGAAATTTGAAATTATTTAAATAATAAAAAGCTACTTTAAATCTGAAATTAAATCCACCAGTAGGTGGCTGCAAGTCATTTAAACATTTGATTCACTCAGGAACGAATCACCGTCATGTTGCTCAGAGACACAGAACAGTGCTGTGACTGTGTTTGGGATTATTTTTGTTGGAGAAATAGAAAAAATTTGTTGCATTGTATGAATCACAAAGGACCGGTTTCAGCTAAAAATCTTCTTCACTGTTCTACTGAAGAACAAAAGGAGTAAATGAACAGCAAATGTTAATTTCTGGGTGAACTGTCGCTTTAAGAGTGTGTTTTCTGTGTCCGTGTTTGCAGGAAGACGCTGGCGTGTGAGCAGTTCCCCTTTACTGAGGTGAGTATTATAGTCTGCTTTCTTCATCAGCCCGGATCCACCAAACATTTCATCTCAGCAGTAAGCAGTGAGAGTCTTCTCTTAAAACCTGTTCCCAGAGCTGCTGAGACACACTTGTAGTAAGGAATAGAGAGAAGTCTTCAGCTCAGAGGAAGGGGGCGGGGCTGACCTCATTACTATGGATGATGTCATCAAGCTTATTAACTACACACACAGTGATTGGCTGATAGTCTCTGTCAGAGATTTATTCATAGAATTATTGTAGAGCACGATATTATGTTGATTAGTGAAGATGCATATAAACAGCCTCTTAATGAACAGAGGAGAATAATCACAGCTGATGGTAAGACATGCAAACGTAGAAGAAAACCAAACTGGACTCAAGAACAGATGTTAATGAGCTGTTAATGAGAACAAGGATAGAATCAAAGGAGAATCTGGAGTTTAGAGAACCTCCAAAACCAGAGTGATACCTTTTTGAAAGCTCATCATCGCGCACATTCAGACCCGTGTGCTGTGTGCTGGTGTTTCAGATCATCAGTGAGTTCTTGGTGCTGAAGGACAGACCCGTGCAGCCGTTCCGCCGGAGGAAGCCCAACCTGCTGCTGCTGCAGGTGCGGAGCGCTTCAGAGCCACGCTGAGGGTCTCTCTGAGCCGTTCTCTGATGTGTGTGTGTGTGTGTGCTTGGTTTGTCAGAAGTTTGCTCTGGAGAAGATGGACTGGCCCAAACACTACAGCAGCGAGAAGCTTCTGGTGCTGATGACCTACACCGAACTCATGAACCGCAAACACGGCCGCGACTCGCAGGCGCAGATCCAGCCAATCAGGTGCCTGCTCCTGACAGAAAGTACTGCACCACACCCTTAAAATAACTGCAACGTAGATATAAAAATTAATACAAACTATATAGAATTATTTAAAAATAATTAATAATAATAATGGTAAAAAAACACAACAAAATTATTTTTATAATGTTTTCAAATTTTTTTTACTTAAGAATATAGAGGCGTTCAGTTTTTAATTGATAGTTTATTGTATTTACGCTCTGCTATATAATATTTAATGTTCAAGAAATTGCTCCCGTGTTAAGAAATGATCATCATCCAGTAATAATCAACTATATACACATGTACACACACACACTCACACACACACACACGCGCGCGCGCATACTCGCTCACACACACACACACACACACTAACTTACACACGCACACGCATGCACACTCACTTACACACACACACAGACACTCGCTCACACACACACACACGCGCATACTTGCTCACACACACACACAAACACACACCCACTAAATTACACACTCACTCACACACGCACACACACAGACACTCGCTCACACACACACTCACTCACACACACAACCTCACACACATACGCACACACAACCTCACACACACTCACTCATGCACACACACGCACACTCGCTCACACAAACAAACACACTCTCTCTCTCACACACGTTCAAAAGTTTGGGATCAGTACGATTTTTTAATGGTTTTTAAAGTAGTCTCTAATGATCATCAAAGCTGCTATTATTTTTCATGAAAATGTATTTCTGTGATGTGCAGCTGTATTTTCAGCATCATTACTCCAGTCTTCAGTGTCACATGCTCTTCAGAAATCATTCTAATATGCTAAAAGAAATCTTTTTTTAACTATATACACTGCTTTTCAAAAGTTTGGGGTCAGTAATTGTTTTTCTTTCTTTCTTTTTTTAAGAAATTAATCATTTTTTATTTATCAAAGATGTGCCAGTAAAGACATTTATAATGTTACAAAATATTTCAGTTTCAAATAAATGCTGTTCTATTTATCTGTAAATCCTGAAAAATAAAATGTTTCACAGTTTCCATAAAAATATTGTGCAGCACAACTGTGTTCAACATTGATAATAATCAGAAATGTTTCTTGAGCAGCAAATCATCATATTAGAATGATTTCTGAAGATCATGTGACACTGAAGACTGGAGTAATGATGCTGAAAATACAGCTGCACATCACAGAAATAAATTACACTTTAACAGATATTCACATAGAAAACAAATATTTTAAATTAAAATAATTTTTCACGATTTTACTTTTTTTTATGTATTTTTGATCAAATAAATGCATCCTTGGTGAACGTAAAAGTCTTCTTTAAAAAAACATTCAAAATCTTATTGATCCCAAACTTTTGAATGGCAGTGTGTGTATATAGAATAGAATAGAATAAAATAGAATAGAATAGAATATATAATATAATACATTTTTATCTGCATTTTTTGTTTTTCTTTTAATTAAATGTTTTAGGTTCTTTTTTCTGTTAATATGTTTGTATTATTTATGTTTATATCTTGTGTTCAGTTTTACTTTGTCTGTTGTTCTTAAATGTTTTCTAGGCTAAAGTGCTGTGTTTCTGTGTAAATGTTTATGTCTGGTCTCAACAGAATACATAAAGCGCGTGTCAGGAACGGCGTCTCCTGCTTCGAGGTCATCTGGAAGAAACCAGGTCACACAAATCTTCTTTTAATGCATCAGCTGAGCTCTTCTGTGTTGTGTGGATGAGTGGCGGGCGGCGCTGGGCTTGTTAGTGTCTCGTTGTGAGGTCAGATCAGCAGGGGTCGGGGGTCACAGGTGACGGAACAAATGTGTCACTCTCAGGTGCTAAAAGAGCTTCCTGTAGACACCGTGAGCCTCGCCAATCCACACGCCACACAGCAGTGAAACCTTTATTACTCTCGCTTCAGCTTATAAACCTCATTATATAGTAACAGGCCTTCAAAAAAAATCAAAGAATTTTATGTTTCAAGGCATGGAAAGCTCATAGAAATGAGTGAAATAGTTGTAAAACTTTGTTTGTCTATAGAGATTGTACAATAATTCAGCTTTTTTCTTAAATATTTGACACTTTTTCAGTGTTGAGTAAAACGTGTAGTCTGTCTTACTGAGACTTTTACTGAGTGCAATCATTTCAATCTTTCATTTCATATATAAATGGGATCAGCCTCAATCTCAAACAATCCTAAAATCGTCATAGTTCTGGCAGTGAGATGATGGTATGGATCTGTAAGTGTTGTTTGAGCTGTAGTGAGATGTAGTGTTGATGTGTGGTGTGTCAGATCACTATGTGTTCGCTGAGGGCCGTGAGGAGCAGACGGAGGTGCACACGCTGGAGGAGGAGTCTCTCTTCAGCCTGGCCTTCCCTGGGATCCTGCAGGACTTCCAGCGGGAGAGAGCCGTCGCTCAGGAGAACAACACCAAGAGTATGTGCATTCATTCATTCATCCATCCATCCATCCATCCATCCATTTATCCATTCATTCATCCATCCATCCATTCATTGATCCATTCATTCATTCATTCATCCATCCATCCATTCATTCATCAGTTTATCCATTCATTCATCCATCCATCTGTTTATTCATCCATCCATCCATTCATTCATCCATCCATCTGTTTATTCATCCATCCATCCATTCATTCATCCATTCATCAATTTATCCATTCATCCATCCGTTCATCCATCCATGCATCCATTCATTCGTCCATTCATCCATCCGTTCATTCGTCCATTCATTCGTCCATTCATCCATCCGTTCATTCGTACATCCATCCATCCATTCATTCATCAGTTTATCCGTTCATTCATCCATCCGTTCATTCATCCATCCATTCATTCATCATCCATCCATCATCCAGCCATTCATCCATTCATCCATCCATCCATTCATTCATCCATCCATCCATTCATTCATCCATCAATTCATCCATTCATCCATCCATTTATCCATTCATTCATCCATCATTCATCCATTCATCCATCCATCCATTCATTCATCCATTTATCCATCCATTCATTCATCCATTTATCCATCCATCAATTCATCCATTCATTCATCCATCCATTTATCCATTCATTCATCCATTCATTCATTCATCCATTCATTCATTCATTCATTCATTCATCCATTCATTCATTCATTCATTCATTCATTTATCCATTCATATTATAGCCTGATACTATAATTGTATAAATTCATTTTTTTCTCATTAATCTACACTCCGTATCTCATAATGACAGTGAAAACTGAATTTTAGAAATGAACCCTGCTACCAGCCAAATTGATAAAAAATTGGGATCAAAAATGATTCAGACACTTTGAGCTGAGCATGTTTTACTGAAGTGTTTTTCTTTAATTGCTAATGTGATCTTTTTACACCACAGACAGTGTCTGAATAAATTTGGGTTTGACTATATATATATATATATATATATATATATATATATATATATATATATATATATATATATATAATTTAAATAAAAGTTTAAAAAATATTTTAAAATAACTTTATTGTATATTGGTTGTCAACATTTCTAATTGTCTTTGTTCAGGTTTATAAAAACTAAAAACAATAAATAGACATTTAAAAAAAACTAAAAAAGAAACCTTGAACTAAATTTCAAAAGTAAATAGAATGCATACAAATACAAATAATTCTAAATACTAATAAATACTATAAATAATAGTATATTAATGATACTAAAATAACACTGGTTGACAGTTGTGGCAAAAATGTGATTATTGTAATGCACTTATAATGCAAGTAAATGTTAAAAAAGAAACATTTAAAAGACTTTAAAACTGGGAGTAGTGGTAATGATTTCTGTGGTAATGCCATCCAATAAAATTAGTATTTGAAGTCAACATAAAATCAAAACTGTGACCTGTGTCCAAGTAAAACAATTTATCAAACAAGAATAAACTGTTTCCACCAGATATTTATGAGACTGTAGAAAGTGGGCGAATGGAAAAAAAGAAATAAATGGAAGTAGATCTGAATGCAGGTTTATGAAGGAACATATGTGCACAGATAAAACACCACAATGTTCTTTAAAATATAAATATTATCAGCTTTGATTTCATGTTGAATTTACATTTTCCTGTGTGTTCATTGAAGGGTGAAGAACCAATATATTTAATATTTTATTTTTTCTTGCGTCTCAATCGTTGCAGAAAGGAAGCCGAAAGCGAGGAAAGAGAAGCCGGCTGATTCCCATGATGCCGTGTCGGATCTCTTTGCTCAGATGTCTCTGCAGACGGACACGGATCCAGACCCTGGAGCTACCCAGAATCCTCCACGGCCCGATTCCCCTCCGTCTCCTGAGATCCAGCTGCCTCCTCCTTCCCAGAATTCCCTGTCAGAGTCGGCTCTGATTGGCCAGCTGCATCTCAGCAGTATAGACTGGGACTCTGCGTCGTTCACCGCCTCGCCGTCCCAGAAGCCTCAGAGTGACCGAACTGACCCGAGCCCTGCGGAAAACACAACCTGTTCTCTTAAAGAGCGAATAATCATGAAAAACAGCCAGAAACAGCAGCTGAAGAGT
Organism: allo-octoploid hybrid of Carassius auratus x Cyprinus carpio; assembly: GCA_024542945.1. Lineage (NCBI taxonomy): Eukaryota > Metazoa > Chordata > Actinopteri > Cypriniformes > allo-octoploid hybrid of Carassius auratus x Cyprinus carpio. Next base: position 79,388 of record JANHFF010000210.1, on the reverse strand, counting down.
CCTGAATCTGAAGAAGACCACTGCCGTTCAGTCCCAACTAATGCTCCAAAGAACAAAACCACTACTAATCCCTCCGGCAAAACCAGCAGAAACCCCCTCAGACCAGCAGCCAGGCCTCTGAAGAGAAACCCTTCTGAGAAGTGCAGGAGCGTGTGTAAGACGAGCCCCGTCAGTGACGACAGCGACGCTGAGAACCGACCCGGATCACACGAGCCCAGGATCACCGCGGACTCGCTCGGGCCGCAGAAATCAGCCAGGAGCCAGCAGCCCAGTGTTAAAGCTGCTGACACACCGGAGAAAGAGTCTCACACTGCCGGCAGACCAGCCACACTCAGCCAGGTGCATCATGGGACGCTTGAGGAGGACGACTCGGACGCTTCGCTGGACAGTCCTCGCCCGCTGGCTGAGAGACTCAAGATGAGGTTTGGAAAGTGAACGGAGCGGAAGAGAGACTGTTTGTTTGTTTGTTTGTTTGAGAGAATAATGTTTGGAATTAAAATTTGCTAACGAATTTATACACAATTTCTCTTTTTATGTGCAGTGTTTTGTCAGATACTTTTATAAATATGGTTAACCTAGACTATTTGTGTTCAATCATTAAAAACATTAATAAGTTTAAATTCGTATGCGTTTACTCTTTTACTTCCTGCTTGTTTTCTTTAAAACACACACTAGCTTTTCTAATCTTTTTGTATTCTAGCTGTTTTTTTATTATACAATTAACAAATCCAAAAAAGGCCTCTAACACTAGTTTTTTTTTTACAATTAAATTTTTTTACATAATTTTTTAAGATTTTTAAAAATATTTATTTTACCTATATACATTATTTTCTTTTCTCCATATATGAAAATCCCATATTTTTTAAAACATATGTACAGTGTAATCTTGGTAATCCCAATGAAAATACAGATGCATCATCACAATGAGCACAGCGTTTTTAAAAAGCAGTTTAAAGTTGTGTTAAAGAATCAAACATCCTCTTGAAAGAAACCGTCAGAGTAACATCAGGATCAAAGTAACGGTCTGGTCCTAATAAGGACATAAACGCCGGTCACTTCCTGTCAGGCCTTGATCATGAGTGACAGGTGTCACACCTTCCCAGACAGCTGCGGCTCACACCTCTGTCCTCTGCAGGGACGGTTTCAAAGAAAAACATGCTTTTAGAATTCATATCTGTTTATTATTAGCTTTAAACTTTTGACTTTTTTTATTGTCTCCCTCATGACTTCAGATAGTGTGGAAATTTGCCATAATTTAAAATCCTAAACATTCAATTTCCCTCTATAATAAATTCTTCTTTGCACTTCTTTTTGCATGAAGAACACTAATAATTATTTTCCATTATAATCCATATATATATATGGATTATTATGGAAATTAAAACAACTCAATTAGTTTTAGGAATGTCTCAGAGTAGGTTTTGTAGAAAGCTTTTTTTTTTTTTGTAGAAAGATTTTAAACATTTTTCTTAAACGAGTGTTAACGGAACATTCCATTTTGTCAATTTTGAAAAAATATGGGAATGTAACTTTTAAACGTTCTCTGAAAGTTCAGAAATATTTAAAAACAGTAACATTTAAAAAAAAAATACATAAACGATGTATAAAAAAATAATGCTTGAGAACATTATTAAAGACCAGATAACTTTGAATGAACGTTCCATTAATGTTTCTGGAAGAATGTTTGTTCATAACTTGCTGGAACGTTCTCTGTTAGCTGGGAATCAAAGCCAGATCATTGTTCCTGAACAGAATAAATTGGTTTGGGTATATATATATATATATATATATATATATATATATATATATATATATATATATATATATATATATTCCCTACATATATTTGATATTGATATATATATTACCTACATATATTTGACCTACATATATTACCTATATATATATTAAATGTAGGTAAAAGTGTCGTCCTTACAGAACACTCAGCTCGTAGATTGATGTTAATTACGAGGCGCGCTCGTGTGAAGCTCGTCTGATCGCGTCAGCGCGCTAATTGTCGTCGCGTCGACTTAAAGAGTCATTTCCCACAAAAGGGAATCTAACTATTTTCTTTTCTCCTTCTCATTATCCGCCAGCAACGCGTTATTCGCACGTGGGTGGCAAGCGCGCGGCCGCCTCTTTGAACTCCGCGTTTGTGAAGTCGCTATAAAAGCGGCGAAGTTCGGCTTTTGCGCATCTTCTCGCGGATATGGCGCAGATCGACGTCGACGCGTTCACTGCCCAGGTTCTGTCCCACTGGGACTGGAGCGGAGAGGACAGGGCGTTCGGAGACGCGTCCTCGCCGGAGTCCAGACACAAGGACGAGCAGCACAAGCCCAAAGTGAAGATGAGCGTGAAGAGGAGGATGAAGGCCAGCGAGCGCGAGAAGCTGCGCATGCGCAGTCTGGCGGAGGCGCTGCATCAGCTCCGCGAGTATCTTCCTCCGGACTACAGCCGCGGAGCGCAGCCGCTCACGAAGATCCAGACGCTCAAATACACCATCCGGTACATCAAAGAGCTCTCCAGCATCCTCGAGCAGCAGATCTGACCGCACCGTTGCTATGGGAACGTTCCGAACGCGTGTCGGCCGGCGGTGGAAACATTGTATCATTTTGTAACATCATTGTGGGAATGTTACTTCCGGATGATCGGAAACGTTTGATGAGCGTCCCGCGTCGCCAAGCAGTGCTCCACGTCTCTGAGAACAGTGAACGAGTGTTCTGTCAACGTTACTGGAATGTGAACGTTCTGAGAACAGTGAACGTATTGAGAACAGCTGCTGTTGTACAGATGAATATTTTCTGTGTTTGTGTGTTTGTTCATCCACTCTTATGATTCTACTCGGATGTAAATATTTCTTGCTGATGCTTGAGTGGAGCGTCGGTGTCTAATATTAAGAGCGTCTTCTAAACTGGAATAGCAGAATAAACGTTTTGTTCGTGTTGATATAATCTGCTCTTTTTGTTTTGTGTAAAGATTTGTTTTGGAGCGCAAAAACGCTTTATCCAGGTAACAGATTTGGGTTTAAAACGCTGTGAGAACATTGATCTAACGTGTCCAAAACGTTCAAATGTCCAATTCTCTTGTGATTTAAAAGTTACAGAAATGTATCTTACAACGTTCTACTATGTACACCCAAAATATAATGTTATTTCAGTGTTTATTTTTAACATTCAAAGAACGTTAAAATATTTTCTTTTCGGGATTATAACGTTATTTAAAGGTTACAAAAATGCATTTTAGGACTTTCAAGTACAAATAACATTATAAGGACATTTCGAGAATGTTGACGTTTTCTCTCAACGTTTAGAGAAGAGAAGGTAGGCTATATCAGATATTAATAAAGTTACAAGAACAGTCCAGAAACATTACTTTAAGAACGTTTTGTTGTAGCCTTTGTATAACTTTTAAAAACGTTAGTAAAAGTTGTGTTAGCTGGGATACGCACAACCTTTTATGTGATATATATATTATAATATAGGCTATGGGCCTATTATAATTTTAATATTAAATATATAATATTATATAACATTCTATTTTGTTGCTTGAAAACGAAGGCAAAAGTTAAACTCGAAGACAAACATCTTTTTTTCCCATTGCAAAGCACTTGCTATAAAACTTCTAACAATTAAAAATGATAAGGTAGACCTAAATACAGAAAATGATGAATCTATAATTATTATATTAGTGAATAAAGCGAGCTCAAATGGGAAAACGCTAAAATACTTTATGCGCTGATATTAAACCGGGTCACGTACAACGGCGTCATGACGTTGTTGTTGCAACAGGAGCGCTGGCCAATCGCAGCGCTGTGTTCGCCGGGGGCGGGGCCTCGCGGTACAATGACGCTGTGACAAAGAGAATCAGCGCTCGTCGTGACGGAGCGGCGCGGGCCGCCATTTCAAAGCTGAGGAAACGCGGGAGCTTTCGCGCTGTAACCGACGGATGCTCGTTTTATAGAATACGCCGAATAACGTTGTGTGTTTTTAAGGCTCGTTGTTTAGAAGAGCTCTCAATCTCGTAAGGTAAGTGAGTGAAATCGAGCTGTGAGCTTGTAGAGGAGCGCGTGTGTGTCTGCTGTCAGCGAGCCGTTAAACCCCGCATTCCCCGTCGCTAATTCTGTGCAAAAACTTCAGCGTTTAGCAGCCAGAGCGCGTTTCTGTGATAGTTCGGGGTGTATTCGTCTTCTTAGATTATGTTTTCATCATCTAGAGCGATTATCGTTCTGTTATTGGTTCCAGCTGTGATTATGGCGACAGAATGGGGTTTAATCCTCCGGTAAATCTCCGAATGCGGGAAATAAACGAAATTAAGAGCTCGCAAATCCCTTTCAAATCACCAGACTAATGTTACAAGTGTTATTCTGTGTGATTGAGCACGCTTTAGGTCAGAATAATCGTTACATTCAGGTGCAATAACGACAAAACGGCGAGAGAATACATTTAGCAACAGGATTCTATAGCATCCAGCGTGAAATTCCAAATAAACATGTAAATGTTCAAATTTGCATTATAATAATAGTACATGAGCCTCCAAGAAAATGGAACGGTCACTCCGATGACGTCACCTAGCACTCACGGGCGTGTAAAGATTGTTATCCAATAAAATGCTCTGGAATGAGAAGCTCCGCCCCTTACTGACATCGGTTCGCCACTGTAGTGTACATGAAAGCCTATTGGCTGTTTACAAAATATATATATATTTGGTTATGTCCTTGCCCCAACTTCCTGTTTCAGAAGGAAATTAGGTCTCTAAGGAGCCACAGACTGCTTAAATAGTCATTTCCTTCTCAATAATCTTGCATCTTGAGGTGTTTTCTTTCATGCTGGTTTTCGTCGTTGGAGATCTGCACCAGTTCATGATCTCAGATATTTGAGAAATGCTTGAAAAACACATTTTTTTTATGCACTGCATTAAATCAAATATTGAATTGAACCAAATATTGTGTTCATACAAATGATGCATTTGATCAAATATTGCATTTGATCAAATATTGCATTGAACCAAATATTGTAAATTAAAGTCTGTTGGCTATTTAAAATATAAATATATTTGGTATGTCCTGCCCCAACTTCCTGTTTCAATATTAAGAATTAAGGTCTCTAATGAGCCGTGAACTGCTAATATAGTCTTGCATCTTGAGGTGTTTTCTTTCACGCATCGGCTCCGTTAAATCCTCTGAGCGTGTGCCGTTTCTTGGAGAAGCTTGTCTTCAGATGCCCGCTTTTACAGTTAAACGTTCACACTATTAATACACGGCTTGTGGCGTGCTCTGAAATCCCCACGGCCCGGATCAGCTGCTTCTATCCCAGCAGGCCGTGTGGTGATGTGAAGCCCGGCGTGTGGGTTTAACACGTCAGATGTTTGACATACACGCAGGAACATTTCCAGTCTGGATCTGGGTCAGAGGGGAAAGTTTCGGGACGAGTGAAGCACGAATGCTGGTGTTCACTACTGACAGGCTTCTTTCACTGAATAGCATTGTTGTTCTACAGATGGATGCGGACACAGAGCAGGTGGAGGAGACGACAGAAGTGATGGAGGCCACAGAGACGTCCTCACATGAAGAACCTTCAGCTGACAGCAAGATCAGGTGGGTCACATGACCAAAGCTGCTACTGTCATTGGTTGTTCTCATCACTAGGGGTGTGCGATAATATCGTAACTGTTATTTTAACGATGTGCAATTTAACATTATCGAGTATTTTGCAAAACACCCCTACCTGTCCACAGCAGTCCTTAGATCCAGATACCAGCACAATATCATCTAAATATCATTATCAATAAAATCCCAGAAAATACAGAGAGATTTTTTTTTTTTTGTCAGTATCGCACACCCCTACTCGTCACTGTAATCTTGTGTTTATTCGCAGGGGTCGTGGAGGGAAGATCCGCGGCAGAGGAGGCCGCATGCCCCGTGGGTTCCGAGGAGGACGTGGGATGATGATGATGATGAAAGGGTTTCCACCAGGTCCTATGAGAGGAAGAGGCCGCGACGGGTTCACAAACGGATTCGGACCCATGAGGTCTTGACCACGTGTTCTTGAGTCTTTCTTACCCAGCGCCCTTAGTTTGTGTCGAAACATTTTAATAAACTTGTTTATGAAAAACAACTTTTTAATAAATATAGCATTCATATAAATTTTGCATTTAAAACAAAATATGCATTTATCCAAATATTGAATTAAAACCTACACCATTTTTCACGACTTTTTCTCGTTGTTTGCAGGAGAGGCATGGGTCGCATGTGGCCGTATCCAGACATGCGCGGCCGGCGAGGTCGAGGCGGTCCAAGGGGAATGCACCTGGGTCCGCCAGGTCCGCCGCCTCCACCACCTCCCCCCATGCACATGAGAGGACCTCCGCCACACATGCACAGGTATGGAGATCTGCACACCTTTATGATGTCACATATTTGAGAAAACGAAATTTTTATGTACTGCATTGAAACAAATAATGCATTCATACAAATTTTGCATCAACCCAAATAATGCATTTATCCAGATATTGTTTTGAAACAAATGATGCATTTATACAAATATCACATTGAAACAAATATTGCATTGAAACAAAAAATGCATTCATACAAATATTGCATTTATCCAAATATCGCATTGAAACAAATAATGCATTTATCCCAATATTGCATCGACCCAAATAATGCATTTCTACAAATATCGCATTGAAACAAATAATGCATTGAAACAAATAATGCATTTATCCAAATATTGCATCGACCCAAATAATGCATTTATCCAGATATTGCATTGAAACAAATAATGCATTTATCCAAATATTGCATCGACCCAAATAATGCATTTATCCAGATATCGCATCGAAACAAATAATGCATTCATACAAATATTGCATTGAAACAAATAATGCATTTATACAAATATCGCATCGAAACAAATAATGCATTTATACAAATATTGCATTGAAACAAATAATGCATTTCTACAAATATTGCATCGAAACAAATAATGCATTTCTACAAATATTGCACTGAAACAAATAATGCATTTCTACAAATATTGCACTGAAACAAATAATGCATTTCTACAAATATCGCATCGAAACAAATAATGCATTTCTACAAATATTGCATTGAAACAAATAATGCATTTATCCAAATATCGCATTGAAACAAATAATGCATTTATCCAAATATTGCATCGACCCAAATAATGCATTTATCCAGATATTGCATTGAAAAAAATAATGCATTTATCCAGATATTGCATCGAAACAATGCATTTCTACAAATATCGCATTGAAACAAATAATGCATTTATACAAATATCGCATCGAAACAAATAATGCATTTATACAAATATCTGCACACCTTTATGATGTCACATATTTGAGAAAACGAAATTATGTACTGCATTGAAACAAATAATGCATTCATACAAATTTTGCATCAACCCAAATAATGCATTTATCCAGATATTGTTTTGAAACAAATGATGCATTTATACAAATATCGCATTGAAACAAATATTGCATTGAAACAAATAATGCATTCATACAAATATTGCATTTATCCAAATATCGCATTGAAACAAATAATGCATTTATCCCAATATTGCATTGACCCAAATAATGCATTTCTACAAATATCGCATTGAAACAAATAATGCATTGAAACAAATAATTCATTTATCCAAATATTGCATCGACCCAAATAATGCATTTATCCAGATATTGCATTGAAACAAATAATGCATTTATCCAAATATTGCATCGACCCAAATAATGCATTTATCCAGATATTGCATTGAAACAAATAATGCATTTATCCAAATATTGCATCGACCCAAATAATGCATTTATCCAGATATCGCATCGAAACAAATAATGCATTTATACAAATATTGCATTGAAACAAATAATGCATTTATCCAAATATCGCATCGAAACAAATAATGCATTTCTACAAATATCGCATCGAAACAAATAATGCATTTCTACAAATATCGCATCGAAACAAATAATGCATTTCTACAAATATTGCATTGAAACAAATAATGCATTTCTACAAATATCGCATCGAAACAATGCATTTCTACAAATATCGCATCGAAACAAATGATGCTTTTGTCTAAATATTGCATCGAAACAAATAATGCATTTCTACAAATATCGCATCGAAACAAATAATGCATTTCTACAAATATCGCATCGAAACAAATAATGCATTTCTACAAATATCGCATCGAAACAAATAATGCATTTCTACAAATATTGCATCGAAACAAATAATGCATTTCTACAAATATCGCATCGAAACAAATAATGCATTTCTACAAATATCGCATCGAAACAAATAATGCATTTCTACAAATATTGCATCGAAACAAATAATACTTTTGTCTAAATATCGCATCGAAACAAATAATGCATTTATACAAATATCGCATCGAAACAAATAATGCATTTATACAAATATCGCATCGAAACAAATAATGCATTTATACAAATATCGCATCGAAACAAATAATGCATTTATACAAATATCGCATCGAAACAAATAATGCATTTCTACAAATATCGCATCGAAACAAATAATACTTTTGTCTAAATATTGCATCGAAACAAATAATGCATTTCTACAAATATCGCATCGAAACAAATAATGCATTTATACAAATATCGCATCGAAACAAATAATGCATTTATACAAATATCGCATCGAAACAAATAATGCATTTATACAAATATCGCATCGAAACAAATAATGCATTTATACAAATAGAAACAAAGTCTCAGTTTTTGAATTGTCCATTTTATCTGAAAGTATATGGAGAAACAGTTTCTAGAAGTATCTAAAAAAGAAATGTTTTATTTATAGGAAATGTACATGTATAGATACTGTAGAAGTAAACAGTATATGTAATGCATATGAAAACTGATAGACTTTTTGGAGGACAAATGTTGAGAGTAAAGGGGGGCGTGTCTTTCCACAGGCATGGCCCGCCTCCTCCTCCGCCCCCTCCGGGACACCCGGCGTTCCGAGGACGACTGCCACACCCCAGGGGGCGGGGCATGATGCCGCCCGGCCCACCTCGCTTCTTCCACCCCAGGGGGTAAGAACGCACTCACCTGCTCCACATTTTCCCTAGCGCACATGTACTCGCGTGACGGCGCAGAGCACGGCTAAACCGTAACAGATCCAGCACATAAACTACATTCCACTAGTGCATGACAAGCCTGTGTTTCTTCACTTGTGTGTTTGACGAGTTTGGGCCCCTCTTGAGCACAGCAGGCCAATCCAAATGTGTGATTTTATCCTTTCATGCAGCTACCACAACGGATCGGCCCCTCGTCTGCCCCACCCGCCTCCAGGCAGGGGCCAGCGCTGGCCGGGGCCCCCCGGTGCCCGGAAGTTTTAACCAATTCTGTAGCGTTAACGGCCGCCACTCACACTCATTACAGACTCGCAGGTCCTTTTACTGTAACGAGCACGCTACCTTTTTATGTTACTCCATTTGAGGAAAAAGCCCCTAAAAAAAAAAAAAAACATTTAAAAGCACTCTCACTCTGAAGACGAGAAGGAAACATGTTCTTACGTTGATTTAAATTAAGTGTATCTCATGAGACTTTTACTCCTCTAAGTGTTGTCTGGTCTGCGTGGTGCTATTCCTGTGAGCCTTAAGCAATCCTCTTCCTTTATTCCATGAGAAAACTTAGGATTTTAGACGAACCGGTGTGTGTTTCTCAGTACGCTGGCACTGACCAAGCAGATCCCTGACCCTCCATATGTTCTTCATGTGTAGTGCTCATGAATTATTAATGATCTAATATCATAAATGTGCAGCTACTTTAAGTCAAGTGAGAATATTGCTGTTGAAAAGTATTCCTGTTTCTTTTTTTGCTGGAATGATTCTGTTAAAACCACAAATCCATGCATTGATTTAACATGACCGTAGAGTAGCACTACGATTTATACTTCTTTAAATAAACCTTTCCTTGCTTTTCTATATTAAAGCCAGTTTTCGAAAGTATTTGATTCAAAATAGTACAAGTATAAAACACAAATATCCTCTGTGTTGAGTTTTGAAGTGTTATGGCACATTGTAACCGATAAAGTCATGTGAATTTGTGAATGTAAATTGAACAGATAACAGCTTTTGACTTAGTTTTGGAGAAACCAAACAATAAAGTTAAGATAAAATGACCTCTCTTTTTATTGTTTATTTAAAGTAAAAGCAACTGAATGTCCATTTCTGTAATGTATTTTAAAAGTACTGATCACTTCTGAAGCCAAATGGACAGTAATGTAAAGACATGAGCACTGAAATATTCACTATAATGGAAATTACAGTGTTTTTTGAGCATTTACTTATATATATATATTTACATCATGCATAATAAAGCACATAAATGACTGTCCTATGATTGAGTAAAGCTACAGTTAAACTGATTTCCAGTGGAGTGAGGCTTTTAAAGTTACCCAGAGGGCTGAAAATTCAAGATGTCCAAGGATGTCTCTCCAAGTCACCGGCAGACCTGCAAGTCTCAGAGAAACGGCACACTTCTGCTCATTCGACTGATTGGGATTGGGAAATTCAGTTCAATTCTAGATGCATGAAAACCAGGACACGTGCGGTGTCTCTTCAGGCCACGCTGTAGTGCACGAGTGATTAGCACACAGTCCAATCAAATGCACGAGCAGTCAAAAGTTTGGAGACACTTGTGATTATTAGCAGATGGTAGAATGAAATAACACACTAAGTGTGGACCAGCCGACACACATATGTTCTGAGATAGTTCTTGGTTACGTGAACATTAATGGAATGTTACATTTGAGAAGTTAGCAGATGTTACTTTTGAGTGTTCTCTGAACAAGTAGCAACATTTAACCCTTTAACTGTCAACCCCCAATTTTTAAAATAGGCATTAAAGTGCACTGTCCAAACTTAAATTGTTGTATTTTATGAACGCTTTGGATTATAGATGTAAGGTAGGTCTCTTTTTAAAGAAGAAAGAGCAGATTTTGGCAAAATGGAATTTTTTCAAAAAATTAAAGTATCAAAAAGTTCTATGTTTAAATGTCCTGTAAATAAAATGTGCTATATTAATTATTATAAATATTTTACATAACAGGTTTTACTCTAAAATTGGTATAAAATTAAAGCATTGTGTCTAAATAAGTTATGTTCCAAATTTGAAGTTGATATGAAAAAAATTTAGGTTCCTGTGAGATTGTATTTAGGGTGTCATACCACAAACAGCCACCGGGAGCCATCAAAACTACATTGAATTTTGTTTAATGAATTTTCCTCTAGATTTCTGTCAATTTTACTTCAATACTCAAAATAACCACCAAATATGGAATCCTGAGACTCATACCTTTCCAATGATATGTTTGTTGCCAAGATTATAAAAAGTTTTGATTCTAAAAGACCGTAATGCATTTTGTAATATGACACTTGACTCCGCCCACTAAGGGGGAGGAGACCGCCATAACATTTTAAAGTACCATTTCCATGGTAACGCAATATCTGATTTCAAAATGGTTTTCACAGGATGAATCTTGGGCTTCTAAGCTTTCAAATGATATATAATTTATGATGATTACTAAAAGATTTTATAGAGAAAAAGGACAACAAAAAGAGCGCCAAGCGTCACATAGGTGGGACGGTGACAGTTAAGGGGTTAAAAACATTCACTCAATGTCCAACTAAAGCATTTCAGGAAAAATATGTGTAAATGATGTTTTGAGGACATTATTAAAGACCAGATCACTTTGAATGAACGATACTGAGAACACAAATGAAATAAAAACTCCAGCTCTGGACATGCTTTTTAACCCATTAAAGGAGGAACACATTTCTTCTGCTATGTGCAGCTTATTTAGGTTTGTGAAAGCATTTCTACATTGCTCTGTTTAGATTCATGAATGCTAAATTGAGTTGAATGCTACAATACTGAGCTGAAGAATGTAAGCAGATCAGTGTGTCCAAACTTTTGACTCGTGTGGATTCAATAACAATCAAATATTTAGTGGATAATCTGCATCACTCTCTCATACGAGGGCTTTATCCTTTACATTATTATTACATTCATATTTTAAGTGCTGTATTGAAAATAAAAGCAGCAGGAAACAGAATTCTTAGGATTCAAAGACTCGACACCATTGAAGCTCCACGCTACTGATCGGTTTATGAATATTGAACATTACGCCGGTTCATGTCACAGACTGAGACGCCCGGCTGCACACTTACAGAAGATTAATGTGTAATACGAGGTGACGTGTGTAACGATTTATTACAATCCCTGCACAAGCAAATCATTCTTTAAAACTGTCATAGGATTTAAAACAATTTACACAAATTCTGTATAAATAATTATAAAGAAACGGCAAGTAAATCACTGGATTTAAAGCATTAGTTCACCAGAGATGAACATTAGCTGATAATCTGCTCATCTGAGATCAGGATGAGTTTGTTTCTTCATCAGGTTTGTAGAAATGCAGCACTGCATCAGTGTCTCAGCAATGGATGCTCTGCAGTGAATGGGTGCCGTCAGAATGAGAGTCCAAACAACTGATAAAAACATCACAATAATGCACAAGTAATCCACAGCACTCCAGTCCATCAGTGAACATCTGGAGAAGACAAAAGATGAAACACATCCAGCATTAAGATGTTTTTAACTCAAATACATAGAGTCTATAATCCATAATAACACTTCCTCCAGTGAAAAAGTGCATCTGCTGTTGTCTCTCACATCAGAATCCAGACACATATTTGCTTAGAGCTGTTTAAACGGTGCTTGATCTGTGCAGATTTCTCTCCTGATTCACACCAGAACACTTTTTCACTGGAGGAAGTGTTATTATGGATTATAGACTCTATGTATTTGAGTTAAAAACGTCTTAATGCTGGATTTGTTTCAGCTTTTGTCTTCTCCAGATGTTCACTGATGGACTGGAGTGCTGTGGATTCCTGTGATGTTTATCGGCTCTCGTTCTGGCAGTGGTGCAGCGCTGCGTTTCTCCAGGTCTGTGGAGGTGACGGCGAGTGCAGGTTGGTTTGTTGTCCTGCAGCAGACAGAGTTACACACGTCACTGTTCTGATGTAGGAGCAGCAAGCCTCTGTGTTCCTCTGAAGGGCTCTTCTGCTGCTTTCACTCTGGACTGACTCTTCTTGTCTCCTGAAGGGGTGAGACACCCTTCTGAAGGCAGCCGGACACGCAGGAGGCCCCGCCCACCGCCGTGAAGCTCCGCCCCCGTACCCGAGGTGAGCTGCATCTCTCTGCTCTGGGCTGATCTGTCAATCACACTGTAACCGTGAGAAGAGAAACCTTCAGGCACAAATATCTGCATCCGCACGTCTTGCAGACAAAAAAATCATTTTGTACATATTGATTTTGTTGCAAAAGTTAATCATATTCATAATCTTTATTATAAGCAGTGTTATTTTAGCATCAAAATACTATTACAGTTCTTATAGGTTTTCATAATTTTTTTTTTTGTCTACATAGTTGTTTTTTGAATTTTTTTTTATTATATTTTATACTACTTGACCTACATGAGTAACACTGAATGGGCAGCTAGCTAAAATAGTTTTATAGTTTATAATAGTTTTAAATGGCTGTACAGTTTTTATGGGTTTTATTTCAGCTTTTATTTGCTAAATGAAAATGGCAAACATTGCTTTGACAGCTAGCTGATTTATTTTTCATTGTATAGTTTTTTATTTAATTTTTTATATATATATTTATTTATTTATATTAGTAAAACTAAATCAAAATGAGAAATTGTGCCGTGGCATTTGAGAAAATGAAAAAAAAAAAACTAACTCTGGCTTCTCTGTTCTTTGTATTCTATCTGTTTTTAATTATACAATTAACAAAAAGCAAAAAATGATTAAAATAAACTAGCTTGCTCTATTCTTTCTTTACTCTATCGGTTTTCTTTTTATTATATATATGAATAATACTTGCGTATCATTGCTCTTTCTCTGATTCTGATTGCTTCTCTTGTCCTCGTTTGTAAGTCACTTTGGAGAAAAGCATCTTAATGACTAAATGTGAAGGAGTTTTTTTTTTCTATATATACTTTTATTTCAGTTAATGTTAATAACACATTGTCTTTTCATAAATAATTATAAGTTGAAATGCATTATAATACAAGACAAGAATTATAATAGTGCTTACAGTTATTCCTGTTGCAAGTTGTAATTAAAAACTGTATAATGCATTATATATATAAAGGCTATTTTCAGGTTTCGTTGAGTAATAGTGTTTGAAAAGCATCCCAGGATGCACCTCACTTTTTAGGTCGCCACTTAACTGACATACTCTGCATAATTTATGTATTTATTTATTGATGCAATTCTACACGAACGAGATTTCACAATGTAATATCTGAGGCCCATTCAGAATATAATGAGCTTCTGAGAGATTCTGCCCTGAGTGAAGAGCTGCTGCTCAGGTAAGAGTCGAGGAACCTCGAGAGATCTTTCTGTCTAATGCTTTCATCCTGTTGTACAGCTGAGAGTCCTCAGAGGATGAGTGTGTTTGACACTGTGCTGTTTTCTTCACGTGTGTGTGTGAGAGCAGGGAGTCCTTGGCTTCGGAGGAGTGACTCGTTTGATTGCAGACGCAGACGAGGAGCCTGTGAGTAACATCTACACACACCTCATGTGCTTCTCGTGTCCTTTATCTCACTCCTGCATTAAAGGAAGCACGTCTCTGCAAATCTGTCTCCGTGTTTTTCATTGTTGACGTCAGATGTGTGGAGTTACCATTAGACAGAAATAACTGTGACTGTTTACTGAAAGCTACATATACATGACTAATATTTTATATAGAATATATTAAATAATATAAATAAATAAAACAATATATATATACACACACTACTGTTCAAAAGTTTGGGATCAGAATGATTTTAATGTTTTTACAGGAGTGTCTTCTGCTCATCGAGGCTGCATTTATTTGATCAAAAATACAGGAAAAAATGTGATATTGTGAAATATTACGATTTTTCTATTTTAATATACATTCAAATCTAATTTATACTTTTTTCAGGATTCTTTGATTAATAAAAATGTAAAAGGAGCATTTATTTTAAATATAAATCTTTTTTTTTAACAATATACACTACCGTTCAGAAGATTGGGATCGGTACATTTTTATTCTTTTGTTTGTTTGTTTTTATTTTTTTGAAAAGTTAACACTTTTATTCAGCAAGGATGTGTTCAGTTGTTAAGAAGTGATAGCAAAGATTTATATTGTTAGAAAAGATTTATATTTGTAATAAATGCTGTTCTTTTTAACTTTTAATTCATCAAAAAAGTATCACAGTTTCCAAAACAATATTTGTCAGCACAACATTGATAATTCTGATAACAAATCATCATATTAGAATGATTTCTGAAGATCATGTGACACTGAAGACTGGAGTAATGATGCTGAAAATACAGCTGCACATCACAGAAATAAATTACAGTGTAAAGGATATTAATATAGAAACCATTATTTTATATTGTAATAACATTGTGCAAGATTACAGTTTTATTTCTGTATTTTTGATCAAATAAATGCAGACATGATGAGCAGAAGAGTCTTCTTTAAAACACATTTAAATCCCAAACTTTTGAACAGCAGTGTAGATATATATAGATATATATATGATAAATATATAAAATAAATGTTTAGTTTTGTTTATATTATCGTTCAAACTAAAATATGTATTAGTGTATAAATGGGTGATTAAATGCTGCTTCACTGGATGTTTGTGAGGATCTGAGCTGAAAGAAGCTGCGCTGGAGTCGTCTTCTTTTATATTGTTAAAGAAACTAAATATAAACACAGTGCATCTGTTTCTTGGTTTAATCTGTGAATGCTTCAGTGGACAGAGCCTGTGTCTGTGTGTCAGAGTCAGCTGTGAGCCGTTTCTGCATTTAAAAGATACACAAATATTTCTATTAAACTTTATATAAAATGTATCGTGTGACTGAAAAACTGTGGTCACATCTTCTGTCAGGTGATGAAACGCTGGACACACACACACACACACTTGTGGTCGTGACCTCTGACCCCAGCAGCCTGCCAAACACAACACAGAGACTCAGAGGAGGATTATTATTATTAGTTTATGAACTTTACAACCATAACTGACCTGCTACAAAATACTGAATAACAGCTGTTCACATATACATGGAAATATCAGATATTTTGTTTGGTAAAATTTAAACTTCATCCTCCGAGAAATATTAGAATATTGAATTTTTATTGAAAAGGAAATAATTCCTCAAAGACAGAAACTGAGCAAGACAACGTGTTACATTATTCTGACACGAAAGCTTTATAGATTGAGGGATAGCTCTGAAGATGTTTTCATAGTGTTTTCTGTCAAATTAATTAAATTTAGTACCGAGACGAAGTGTCTGTAAAAGAGCTTCGACAGAACGCGAACTGA
Source organism: allo-octoploid hybrid of Carassius auratus x Cyprinus carpio (assembly GCA_024542945.1). Classification (NCBI taxonomy): domain Eukaryota; kingdom Metazoa; phylum Chordata; class Actinopteri; order Cypriniformes; species allo-octoploid hybrid of Carassius auratus x Cyprinus carpio. Next base: position 62,953 of record JANHFF010000210.1, on the reverse strand, counting down.
AGGCCGCCATGCTTCCTGCCGCGGAAGCGGAAGTGACGTCAAAAACAGAGACGAGGGAAGTGGCAGTGAATGAGACTGGAATTAATCTGGCGAGTTCCAACAAGTTAAAATCATACGAAACAAAATATTATAAATTTCCAGTTGCACCTAAAATAAAGGAGGTTCATTTTTAAATCAGTGAATGATGAAACACGTGATTTGGCAATTAACACAATTATTATTCTTGCATAAGAACAGATTCCTGAAAACTGTCCTTACTTTCTGTCTCTGAACAAATGAAGGAAAAGAATGCATTAAATCTCTGTAATTATTAATAGAAAATCTTAAACTTATTTTTTGATGCTCGTCTGTTGTCTGATTAAAAAAATTAGCATTTAGTACCGGGACATTTATTCAAATAAATAAAATAAAAAAATAAATCTGGTGAGTTTGATGAGATTTAATTTAGCTACGTTTATCTTAAAACTTAAATACTATGCAGAAAACTGTTTGATATGCTTGCCATCAGCAATAATGAAGAATACTGTAAATCATCACTTTATTTACAGTAGTTTGATCAACGCGAATATACAGAAGCCCCTTCACAAACCCCAAATAATAACCAGAAAATAAAGAAACAAACACATACATATGAGGTAAAAGATTATCACATAAAAACTCATAATTATGAGATGATATAGGCAAAAAAAAAAATGGCTATTATGATTTAGATTTTTAATCTATTACAATTAGTTTTGACAACTTATTTCCTATTATGACTTTTAAGGCATAATTTCGACTTTTCATGTAATAATTTATTTGACTGTCATAATTAAGACCTTTGAAGTCATATTTTTATCTCATAATATTAACTTGCCAAAGCACAATTTTATATATTTATTTTTCTTTTCATGTGTGCATTCCGCGTTGTGTTATATTGGTGAATATTAGGTGAGGACGTATAAATGTACACATTATTTTATTACAATTGTACAGTTTTAAAGTATGATGAATACTGAGACCGAGACGTAATAAACTAAAAAATTAAAACACTTAACGGTTCACATAGCTTTTTCAACGAATATTTATTTTATTTTATTATTATTATTATTTTTATTCCATTTATTTTTCTGCTGTATTAGTGTGTAATCGTGGCCTGTGTATGTTCTGCAGATGAAATCATAATAAAAGCGCCGGCGGGAAATGTAATAACGTATCTGTTTATGTATCTGTGCGGTCATATGGTGATCACGTGACCAGCGCGCGGCCCAGACACAGCATCAGAAGCAGAGACCGCCGCGCCACACACACACACACACAGAGGTAGAGAGCAGCACCGGCTCGTTCGGGCTTCGGTATCACCCGTGGACCGGTTCCGTGCCTCTAGCGCACCCCGTGCTGGCGGTTTAAAGCGGGAAGGCAGCGAGGAGCGCGGGAAGTGAGTGTAGCTGCGGAGCTAACAAAAGCCTCTCTCACACACACACACACTCGCGATGACGCTTTAGGAGACCGATGCATGTGAAGCTCTTATCTAGCATTACAGTGTCTTTCGAGTCTCAGATCCTCGGGAGTTCTAGATTTGTACTGAATTGTCTGTATTTGTTTCTCAGAACGCTGTTATTATCGATGGATCTGATGCACTGTGGATATCCAGCGCGTTAGGGGACGGATCGCTTTGTTGTTTTGCTATAATCACGAGTTTCTTGACAGTATGGTGAACGCTTGTTGTTCATTCTGTGTGATTTCAGCACCTCCGAGGTAAAACCGCATAATACTGTTTCTGCTAACGGTACCTCAGAAACGAACGTGTGCGTTAATAGCTGTGTTTCTGTTCGATTCGACAGCAGCTGTGTGTTCTGACGCTCGCGAACACGTTCAGAATCATTAATTGTGTTTATATTCTGCCATTGTCCTCTTTAAGGAATCCCCGACGCTGATTGGCCGGCGGCGCCTCTGAAGCGATGACGTCACGGGCGGAGCGCAGGAGCAGCTGACGCGCAGGAGAATCCCGTGCGTGCGCGCCGCCGCCATGAGCGCGCGCAGAGGAGCGTTCCGTCAGTCGATGACGTCACCCCCCAGGAGCGTGCGTGCGCTGTCTGCGATGACGTCATGAGGGGGCTAAGTCGCGGAGGAGAGAGTTTTGGATATTTGGTGAATTCTTAAGCACCCCCGGGACTTCATTTATGTGCCTTGTTGGTGGTTTTATGCAGTGCTTTTGGGCCGGAAGTGTGTGTGAAGCAGCGGCCGCGCTCACCCGGACCCCGAGGACCCGCCGGTGAGCCCGGTGACTCTGTGCACTCGCGTGAAGCGCTCGTAGAAGCAGGCATGTTTGCGGCGGTGGAGCTCGGGCCCGTCCTGTGCAGCGACTCCAACATCCTGTGCCTGTCCTGGAAGGGCCGCGTGCCCCGCAGCGAGAAGGAGAGGCCCGTGTGCAGGAGGCGCTGCTTTGAGGAGGGCTGGCTGGCCACAGGGAACGCCCGGGGCGTCGTGGGGGTCACCTTCACCTCCAGCCACGGCAGGAGAGACCGGCCCGCCCCGCAGCGCACCAACTTCAACCTCCGGGGACACAACAGCGAGGTGAGGAAATGCCAAACAAGTGCCAATAAATGCTGATTCTAGTATTGTGAGTATAAAGCTGATTTATACTTCTGCCTGACACGCACCTCTCCAAAAATCTAACAGCGAGCACTGTGATTGGTCTGCTAGAACCCCTCCCTCCGTATGTGCTTGAGTTTTGTGTTTATGTGCACTTTAATATATTTTAATGTTACACGTTCTTATATAAAATAAAACAAAGCAAAGAACAAGTGTCCTATCATTTATTATACTACATATCATTATACATCAGTAGCTGTAGGTCCGACGCAGAAGTATAAATCAGCCTTGATAATTCATAATCGAGTTTTGTTGGTTGTAAAATATCTAATGTAAATGACTTGATTTACTTCAAAACATGCATAAGACATGACGGGGAGTAATATATGTGACCCTGGAGCACAGAACCGGTCATTATTCTGAAATATCTGAAAGCTGAATAAATAATCTCTCCATTGGTGTATGGTTTGTTAGGAGGACAATATTTGTCTGAGATACAACTATTTGAAAATCTGGAATCTGAGGGAGCAAAAAAATCTAAATATTGAGAAAATCATCTTTAAAGTTGTTCAAATGAAGTTCTTAGCAATGCATATTACTAATCAAAAATTAAGTTTTGATATATTTACGGTAGGACATTTACTAAATATCTTCATGGAACATGATCTTTACTTAATATCCTAATGATTTTTGTCATAAAAGAGAAATGTATAATTGTGACTCATACAATGTATTGTTGTCTATTGCTACAAATATACCTGTGCTACTGATGACTGCTTCTGTGCTGCAGGAACACACATCAAAAAAGGTGGCCGTTTAATTGGTCATCAATCACTCAGTCACTCATATCAGTTGATGTCTTGTGGATATCTTTTTTTTTTTTTTTTTGCAATTTTTGCTTCAAGAATTTTTTTTAATAAACATCTTGCATTAATAATGCATTTAAAAGTAGGCCAGGGAAAAATACATTTTATTTTAAAAATTGAATTTAAATGTTTACTTTTGCCTACGTTTTGCTTGGTTCGTAAACATCGGAATTGCATTTAAAAAACTGCATTGAAAATTTGCATTAAAAATACATTTTAAAATTGTGATTTTGAGGACTGACAAAGTCGATGTACATCAATCACTTTCTAATGTTGGGTTATTTCTTCTGAATAATCATTTTTATTTGTACTTAAGTTTTGCTTGGTTCTAAAACACACACGCACACTTTTATTATTATTATTATTATTTTTTTACAAATTTGCATAAAAATTCAATCAAAAAAGGTAAGGGATAAATGCAAGTTAATTCTAAAATATAATTTTTTTTCTGCTTTTAAAATTGTAATGGCCAGTCTCACACTCATATCATTTGATCTTGTGTGAATATTTTTATAAATTAGTGTTACATTTTGCTTGGTTCTTAAATATCTAAAATAAACAGCTGGATTTGCTTCAGATTTGCATTTAAAAAATGTGATGAATTGTCACTTAAAGAGATGAATTGGTAAAGTCATGACAAAATCAGACTGATAATCAGACGTTAACGAGATCGGTCAGGTTATGAGAGCACAGGACATCTCTCCACACTGACAACGAAACTGTTTGGTCTTTTATCCTGCACTGATTGTGGTGACTGAGCCGAGACGTTGCTGGGTAAAACTCTTCCTGCCCTGCTCTCTTCCGTCTAATACTTCATCTTCTGGAGGATCTGATTGTTCCCAGTGGGATTTATCTAATGCTTCAAACACAGTGTTTGTTTGCGTCTCGTGTCCATCACACGTGAAGAGAGCAGAAAATAGACCGGATAAAAATACACGGCTGTAATCTGTGCTCCGCTGGGATTCTTAACCTTGTCGCATCTTTAAAGCACCTCATCATCGGCTTCTGATATAAAACCATTCAGACGGCTGCTTCTGCTCTCACACACACACACACACACACACACACACACTCTTTCATATATTATCATAAAACATATTTAGAGCACACAGTGTGTTATCTGTAAACACTTCAGCAGTTTTTTCATGAAGATTTTAGAAATATGGGGGAAATTAGAGCAGCTTTTCATTTTAGGAGCCGTCCCAAACCCGTATGACTTTCCTTATTTCTGTATTCCAGGTTTTCTGCGGCTGAAGAAGGTCTTAAACTCATCTTAAATCCGAGCAGAAAGTCTTTAAAGGTTGCATGCGCTGCAAAAAAAATGAGTACCTTCCTCAGTATTTTTGTGTTGTTCTGATTCAAATCTCTAAATATTCTACAGATGCGTTTATTTGAGATGCTGAATAAAGAGATGAAGTGAAACTGAGCTAAATTAAATGAGTTTATGCTTAAAAGAAGAGCAAATATCTGTCAGTGGGGTATGAAGAATTAAGTTAACTTTTTTTTTTTTTTTGCACATTTTCTTTACTTGATCTTAAAAAGCTCTTAAATTTGACCCTCATAAAAACTGCTTTAAAAATGACATTAAAAAGGCCAGGGAAAATATATAAGTTATGCTTAAGTTTTGCTTCCTTCATTTCAAATAAATAAATAAATGGCTAGATTTGTTTCAGAAGTGTATTAAAAAGGCCAGGGAAAATACATTTTAATTACTAAAAGCTCCTGCTGCTGTTTTTCAGAGCAGATGATGAGAAAAAAAACACTGAGTGTCACAAAACTAGTCCATGAAACGTTTTCTTTTTGTGTTCCTCTGGGAAACCAATAAACACCTGGAAGGACATTACAGCGAGTAAACGGTGACATGATTAACATTTCTGATTAAACGCTCAAAGATGTTGTGTAGGAGATCTGTCCTCTGGTGAAGTCACGTCTGTAATCAGATCATGGCTTACGAGAGAATTTCTTCTTCACTCGGACCGAAAGCACGTCTGTGTGCATGTGATATACGGCTTCAGGTTCTGTCCAGTGCTAAATCACCTCACGCTGCTGATAGAGAACAAGCACACGTTTAATCAGAGAACTGCATGTTTGAGGCGTGTCTGCTGTCGGAGGATGAGGAGAGCGGTAATAAAGCAGCCGATTACAGACTCTCTCTGTGGCTTTGGCTTTCGTCTGTAATCCTGCATGTGGTCAGATCTTCAGTCTGATCTTGTGACGTCTTAATATAGAGCCGCGTGTGTTTACCTGCGTCTGCGCGCGGATCAGTGTGTGTCTGTGAACGAGACGGCTTACAAGTGCACTTACGCTTTCATTACTGGTCATGTGATTTCCTTCCCTCACCATCTCTACATAAATATATTCTTATTCTTGAGTTTTGCTTGGTTATAAAATATCTCAACTAAATTTGCTTAGAATATGCTAAAATATTTAAAAAGGCTAGGTAAAAATACATTTTAATTAGTTTTTTTTTAGTTTTTTTATTTTGAGATTGATTTCAAGGCCTGAAAAAGTCAATGTAATGGCTGTTATTTCTTCTAAAATGTAGATGTCATAGCAACCTTATTTACGTAAAATATGTATTTGATATATCACTATCTTTAAAATATCACTCATGAAGTTTTGGTCACTCGTAACCGTGATATATCGTACAATATTGACCAAAATAATCGTGATTATGATTTTTGGCATAATCGAGCCCTACACATACAGTACAGACCAAAAGTTTGGAAACATAACTATTTTTAATGTTTTTGAAAGAAGTCTCTTCTGCTCATCAAGCCTGCATTTATTTGATCAAAAATACAGAAAAAACAGTAATATTGTGATATATTATTACAACTTAAAATAATAGTTTTCTATTTGAATATACTTTAAAAAAATAATTTATTCCTGTGATGCAAAGCTGAATTTTCAGCATCATTACTCCAGCCTTCAGTGTCACATGTAACATCCAGTCTATCACATGATCATTTAGAAATCATTCTAATATTCTGATTTATTATGAGTGTTGGAAACAGTTCTGCTGTCTAATATATTTGATGAATAAAAGGTTAAAAAGAACTGCATTTATTCAAAATAAAAAAAAATATCTAATAATATATATTCTAATAATATATTTTCTTTACTATCACTTTTTATCAATTTAACACATCCTTGCTGAATAAAAGTATTGATTTTATTTTAAAAAAAGAAAGAAAAAAAATTACTGACCCCAAATTACTGACCAGTAGTGTATATTGTTATTACAAAATATTTATATTTTATAAACATAGCTTCTTTTTTTTTTTTTTTTTTACTTTTTATTCATCAAAGTATCCTAAAAAAGTATCACATGTTCTGAAAAAATATTAAGCAGCAGAACTGTTTCCAACTTTGATAATGAATCATCATATTAGAATGATTTCTAAAGGATCATGTGATAATGATCCTAAAAATTCAGCTTTGCATCACAGAAATAAATGATAATTTAAAGTATAATAAATTTAAAAACAATTATTTTAAATTGTAATAATATATCACAATATTACATTTTTTTCTGTATTTTTGATCAAATAAATGCAGGCTTGATGAGCAGAAGAAACTTCTTTCAAAAACTTTAAAAATAGTAAAGTTTCCAAACTTTTGGTCTGTACTGTATGTTATATAATCAAACAGTTTATTTTGGATACGATTAATCGTTCCCCAGCACTAAAATTATTGTTTTAAAAAATTGCATTGAAGCAGGCTCGGAGCGAATCATAACTGAGTGTTAATAATATGATATTGCCTGGTGTTTATGAGATCATAGTTTGATATTTACTTATATCGCTCCACACTCTCACAAAATGAGATGGGATGTGCTGCTCTGCAGGTGGTGCTGGTGCGATGGAACGAACCCTTCCAGAAGCTGGCCACCTGCGACACCGACGGCGGGATCTTCGTCTGGATCCAGTATGAGGGCCGCTGGTCAGTGGAGCTGGTCAACGACCGGGGAGCTCAGGTGAGACCGTGCTAAAGCTCCGTCGGTGTTCCTCAGACGAGGCGCGGTGTTTAACCTGCTGTACCTGCGCAGGTGAGCGACTTCACCTGGTCCCACGACGGCATGCAGGCGCTGATCTCGTACCGCGACGGCTTCGTGCTGGTGGGCTCGGTGAGCGGTCAGCGCCACTGGTCCTCGGAGATCAACCTGGAGAGTCAGATCACCTGTGGGATCTGGACCCCCGATGACCAGCAGGTGACCAACACTATTAATGCTGGGGTCTTTAAAATGACTTGATTAAATGCAGTTGATCAGATATTATTAAAAATTAATAAATACATAAAATGTAATGTCATATATTAAGTCTAAACTATCTTAAATCTAAAAACGAATTCTTATTTTGTCAATTATTTTGAAAAACTTTACATTTTTAATAGGCAGTAAGATTATGTATTATTCTTTTTTTTGTTTGTTTATTTAAAGCACGTTTCATACACAGTGGTAAAAGTGCTTTACAGAAAAATGATAATAAATATAGAAAATAGGCTTATTTATAATTAAAAGCTCTGCATTATGCATAAAATCTTTTTTTCTGTATATTATTGGTATTTTGGTTACACAATAAACTGTATCTGGCATTCGATTTAACAAACTCAAAGGAAAGAAAGAATAAGGGCATTATTTAACACTATATATGTGACATCTGTGACCACAAAACCAGTCATGAGGGTCATTTTCTTCAAATCGAGATTTCTACATCATCTGAAATCTGAATAAATAATCTCTCCATTGATGTGTGGTTTGTTAGGAGGACAATATTTGTCTGAGATGCAACTATTTGAAAATCTGGAATCTGAGGGAGCAAAAAAATCTAAATATTGAGAAAATCATCTTTAAAGTTGTTCAAATGAAGTTCTAAGCAATGCATATTACTAATCAAAAATTAAGTTTTGATATATTTACAGTAGAAAATTTACAAAATATCTTAATGGAACATGATCTTAATATCCTAATGATTTTTGTCATAAAAGAGAAATGTATAATTGTGACTCATACAATGTATTGTTGTCTATTGCTACAAATACACCTGTGCTACTGATGACTGCTTCTGTGCTGCAGGGTCACATTTAATTTTTTTTGCACAATAATCGGTTAACTATATTTATTTAAACACATTATTACCGTATCAGCGAAATCCAGTATCAATCAAATTGTGTATATATATTGATATATTAGTACATTTCTTAAACATATGTACGATTCAAAGCAATATACTCCTCTGTATGTACTGAATCCAACATGTCTTGAGGGTTATAAACTGAAGAACTAAAAGAGCATGAGTTGTGTGGGTTTGTTGTGTAGTGGTGTTAAGCAGGGTGTTTTGCTGGTCAGGTGTTGTTTGGCACGGCGGACGGGCAGGTGATCGTCATGGACTGTCACGGACGGATGCTGGCTCACATCCTGCTGCACGAGGCGGAGGGCATCAGCAGCATGTCCTGGAACTACCCCAGCTTCCTGATGGAGGACAGCAGCGAGAGCGACACCGACTCGGACGATCACACGCCCCTGCAGGGTAACACCTGCAGCATGCTTGCTTTGCATCTCTGAAACTATAAATCTGTACTTTTTTAATGCAAAAAAAATTTAGGTGATAAAAAATTTATTAAACGTTACAAATGCCCCAATCTGGACTAAGTCACACATGTCCTCTCATTTAAACAACTCTCAAAAATAAAGTGCTCTGTGACTAGAAAGAGGTAGAAATAACAATTAACTGAAAAGGAGTATTTAACAATACGGATGTCGTTTCTCAGTTTTTAAATGGTCATTTTTCTCTAACGTTATTATTAGATGTGTTTACAGACTGTGTGATGAAGCTGAGAGGAACCAGAAACGCATTTACACCCCAAAACTGCAAATGCAAAAAATGATTTTATAAGATTAATGTTTGAAATATTTTTAAACATAGAAATAAGAAATGTTGGGGAAAATGCAACGATAGTTTTTAATATGAAACCAAACCAGTAGGTGGCAGTAAATGACTGTTTGTTTGAATGAGTGAGTCATTCGTTCAAAAGATTTGTTCAAACTGTCATTATGAATGGGTCACTGAATCACTGACTCGCTGGATTCGTTCGTTCGTTCAGTAACGAAACACCGCTGTGTTGCTCGGAGACACTAAACAGTTCTGCTGTGGCTTTGATTGGAATTATTTTCATCTGAGAATTTGAGCAAAAACAGTCAATATTGCATCTAAAATTTTAACTTATTAATTTTATAAAATCACATTGCAATCGTGTTGAAACAGTTTGGTCGTGCAATGCTGCGTACCTAAATCATATATCATACATATCAATTTTTCAAATCATGCACATCTTGGCGTTTCCATCCGGCGTTTGTTTTCTGCGACATCCCAGAATGCACATAAAAACATGTGGATGTAACCACAGCTAGTGTGATCCCGTCCCTGTCTTCCTTTGATTAAATAATGCACAGCGGTGTTAGGATGGTGTTTATTCACAATAACTTCTTACTGTTTTCACAAACAGAAAACACATAAATCAACACGTTACAAAGAGAAGCCGAACGTGAACACTCTTTCTTCTTCAGTGCACCGTCTGAAGCCGCTGCTGACCGTCTGCTTCACGTCTGGAGACGTCAGTTTGATGAGCAACTACGATGACCTCTCGCCCACGTTGATACGCACCGGCCTCAAAGGTTCTTCCTCACATTCTGTCTATTTCTGTATTCTTACCAGGTTATTTAAAGGGGTCATCGGATGCAAAATTCACTTTTAGAAGTTGTTTTCTCGTTCGTGATCCAGCTTCACCTACACTCTGCAAAAAATCATTTTCTTACTTGGTGTTTTTGTCTTACTCTCTAGTAAAAATATCTAAAAATTATTGAATCAAGTTGCATTTAATTTGCAAGTAAAATGACTTAAGATGTTATGTCTTGTTTTCTGAAAAAAAAAGAATCACAATTTAATTAGTTTTTGCTTAAAACAAGTGAAAATTTCTGCCAATGGGGCAAGAAAATTAATCTCGTTTTGCCTATTAGCAAATATTTTTGAACTAACTAGATTTTTGATAATTTTTTCAGAAAACAAGACACAATATCTTAAGTCATTTTACTTGCAAATTAAATGCAACTTGATTCAAGAATGTTTAGATATTTATACTAGAAAACAAGACAAAAATACTAAGCAAGAAAAATATATATTTTTTTGAATCTTTGCAAATTGTCTTTCCTAATAATGTGCCAGTCAACATGTTCCACAACGAATGCTGTTAAAGTTCACAGTCTCTCAGAGAAAGGAACAGAAGAGAGGGGCGGGGTCAGCAGAGCTCATTAGCATTTAAAGGGACATGCACCAAAACGGCTCGCTGTGAACAGAGCTGTTTTTGACAGGGTAAAAAGAGTGTTGTTTTACGCTACCATTGAGAAATTTTAACCAAACTATGTTACAGACTTCTCATGAAGACCCTAAAGAATCATATCAACTTGTGGAAAATGGGCATCCGATGACTCCTTTAAATATACAACCACTGCAGTCATTAAATCACTGCATTTGGTGCTTGTTGAGTGATGATTCTCCTGCTTACTGCCACAGAAACAGACCACAGAGAACAGAATGAGGTCTATTGCAATGCAAAAGGATTTCCTTTAATGAGTCTTTATTGGATTTCCTCCACCAACAATTTAAACAAATCAATATTAGCTGAATCACTGCACTGATGCCGTGTATGAATATGTGAATGATTATCATTAATAAGCTCTAACGTTTTTTTTACTGACAGTGAAGTGATGTTTCTGCTTGTTTGCATGTGTTTGCATCAGATGTGGTGGTGCAGTGGTGCTCTCAGGGCGACCTGCTGGCTGTTGCTGGGATGGAGAGACTCGTGATGACCTCTGACCCCACCCAAGCCACCCGAAACGCCATTGTTAAGTTTTACAATGTTTGCGGTGAACACATTTACTCACTGGAGACACCTGCTCAGGTCAGTCTTTGGTCAGATGTGCGTATTTTTTGCTTTCGTTACTCTTTTGTTAGTCACTTTAACTACAAAATGCTCAGGGTTTGTGCAGATCATAATTCACGTTTGCACAGATCAGAGCAGTCTTAAAAAAAAAATGCATGGCATGAAATGCAAAAATGAGTGTGTGTCTTAGTATTTCTGTCTTGTTTTCAGTACAAACATCTAAACATCCTTAAATCGAGAGACATTTACTTGAGATGCAAAATGAAGACTTGTTTACTAAGAAATTGATCGAAATGAAGTGAGTTTATGCTTAAAACAAACACACATCTGTCAGTGTGACATGAAACTTGTTTTACCTTTGAATTAGGTTTATTTTTAGTGACGAATATTTGACTTTGTTTCAATCAACTCACTTCATTTTGATCAAATTCTCAGAAAACAAGACTTGTGGTTACTTTTCAACTAATGTACCTTGATTTAAGAATCTTTTGGAAAGCAAGACAAAAATACTGATGAAGAGCCTGGCTTTGTTCAGTGTGACCAGAAGGAAAAGTGAAAGTTATTCCCAGTGCTTCGGCAGCAGAGCTATTAATACCTCAAGCTTTGTTTTGTTAAATGAATTAAAATGAATAGAGATGTGTTGTATTTTCAATATTTGAAGTGTTACTATGCATTGCATGACACATATTGATGTATTGTGTTCCCTTCCATTTTTCATTCTTTTCTTTTTGGTCTTAAAAAGGTCTTTAAAAGTCTAAAGGTTTACCCTCATAAAACCTTGATGAATGTCAGAGTTGAACAAGACCTCACATGCTGGACTGTGTGATCGATGTGTGTTTCTGTGTTCAGAGGCCGATCAGTGCGCTGTGCTGGGGTCATCGGGACTCGCGTCTGTTCCTCGCCAGCGGCCCGGTGCTGTACGTGCTCCGCGTCGAGCATCGGGTCGCCAGCCTGCAGCTGCTGTGTCGTCAGGTCATCGCCAGCGCGGTACACGAGGAGAAGGACGTGGCCAAGCTCAGCATGCCCTCTCGTCTCAGCACATGCGTGTCTTCTGCCTTCGCCCCCACCATTAAGGTAGAAAACCTCCAGTTCACAGGCAGTTCTGCACTAGGGGTGTGCGATAATATCGTAATTGTTGTTTTAATGATGTGCAATTTGACATTATCGTGTACATCACAAAAACCAAAGCAAACACCCCTACAGAGCACACGCATGCATTAGTGAGTTAGACCCGAGTGTGTTCTGTCACTGCATGATTCAGTCTGTTAAAACACATTTACAATGATCACAATATTCAAGACACGCGGGCAGAAAATGTATATATTTATATAATTTCATATAGTTAATATCACAGGAAGAATGGCGTTTTTTCAGTTGTTCAATCGCAATGATTCACTTATTAATAGTGACTTGCTGCCACCTACTGGTGGTTTTAATTTCACATTCAAAGTATCTTTTATTATTTAAATAATTTCAAACGTTTTACATTTAATATATCAAAACATTATTTATGCATTTGTAACTGCAGGTTAAAACATTCACTGCATTAAACACCTCTTCAGACGCAGCTCCCGTGTTTCCTCTGTACTGCGAAGATGAATTTTGTTGATACTGATTTAGTTTGTCTGGTAATTAACAGCCCAAACGTCTCATTATTCTCATTGAATGATTAAATGTAAGACTTTGACTCAAAAGATGATGCACACTTTTAGAAAAATGGCTTTATAAAGTTCCACAACGAATGCTGTTAAAGTTCAGTCTCTCAGAGAAAGGAACAGAAGAGCGGGGCGGGGTCAGCAGAGAGGGGCGGGGTCAGCAGAGCTCATTAGCATTTAAAGGGACATGCACCAAAACGGCTCGCTGTGAACAGAGCTGTTTTTGACAGGGTAAAAAGAGTGTTGTTTTACGCTACCATTGGGAAATTTTAACCAAACTATGTTATAGACTTCTCATGAAGACCCTAAAGAACATGGATCATGTTTCTGGAACTGCTGGTTGTGTAGTATGTTCTGTATTTGAAGGAACACCCGTTCCTAATCTTCCATCTGTCTTTGTTTCTGGCACCCTTTCCTCACTTCAGCCCCCCATCCCGGATCCCAACAACATGCGGGACTTCGTTAGTTATCCGACATCAGGTAACGAGCGTCTGCACTGCACCATGAAGCGCACCGAGGACAACCCTGAGGTCGGCGGCCCTTGCTACACCCTGTACCTGGAGTATCTGGGGGGGCTTGTCCCTATTCTGAAAGGCCGTAGGATTAGCAAACTTCGCCCTGAATTTGTCATCATGGACCCAAAGACTGATGGGAAAACAGGTGGGGTTATACGAGTAATGTTTTGGCCTGAATGCCAAGCTGGTTTAGTTCCTCATCAGCTCACATTGTTTCTGATCACAGATGAAGTCTATGGAAACAGCTTCATCCCCTCCGTGATTGACAGCTGCAATTGCTCAGACTCTAGTGACATTGAGCTCAATGATGAGTGGGTTGGAAAGAAATCGCCAAAGATCTCCAGAGGGAGCAAGTCTCCCAAACTTCCCAGGTACTGCATGCTTTGGATTTGAATTGCATGATTACTGGAATAAGACACTGTGTGGCTATTGATGTGGCTATGCATTAAGGGTGTGCGATAATATCGTAATTGTTGTTTTAACAGTGTGTGATTTGACATTGAGTATTTTACAAAAACCATTCAAAACACTCATACGTGACATCTAGTCTAGTGTGAGTGTGCATTTACTGCTATCTTTTACTGCATGATTCAGTTAAAATGGATTTAGAATGATCACAAAATTAAAGACATACGGGGACAGAAAATATATATATTTATTTAATTTCATATAGTTAATATCACACGAAGAGGGACGTTTTTCCTCCAAAAATTACCTTGATTACAAATGTGATATTTATTTTTTTAACAACAGTTCAATAAACAAGAAGTTAAGTTTTAGACACCATATTTCCTGTTTTTGTGCTATTTTGATTATAAATTATAAAATGTACAGTCTAAAGATAAAATTGAATGCGGCGTCTTTAACCCTCTGTGCGCCGGTGTGTTCACTTTCAGTTTTTCCTGATTCACAGAGAAACCTTAAATGCTCAGATACAGATAAGACTAAACTCAGTCGAATCTAAAAAGGGCCTACTTTTATTTGTGTACACTGACAATAACAATAAAACTTTGTGCTTTTGTAAAATAAACTAAACAAACAGGGTGTGCTTTCTGCCGTCTCGGACTCCGTGAGCAAATTTCTACGCATCACAAGCTCAGCGAATACTTAACACAGACACATGAGAAATATGTCTATAGAAAGCTCGAAGTGTCTACTTTTAAATGAACGAATTCAAATTGAAAATGAATATTCTCTGATTATGTAATCTGTATGAAACTAAAGCGAGGTACAAAAACACCTAGATACAAAAAAAGAGCAAGATTCATCTAATTTTCATTGGTTTTGAAGAAGACCTGCTTTCTGTAATTTTTTCTTACCTACATTAGTTAACTTTTATTTTTACATAAACCTATACTGATTTACTAGTTGGACTTTTCCTGAACATCTTGCCAAACTGAAATGCATTATTTAACTTTTCTTAAGCTTTTTTGTTATTCAGATATTTTGCAGAGCATTTCTATTTGTTAACCAAAGAAGGTTACTTTTTTTTTTTTTTTTATAAAAATGTTTAAATATTACAGTTGTATTAAAGCAAAAAGGCTAAACTATTCAGTTTGACTCAAATTGAAAAAATAAAGAGTTTAATTTTTATTGTCTATGCTTTTAGGTTTATAGGGATTTTAAGATGTAGCCTAATTTACCAATTTGAATCTAATTTTATAGTTATCGATAAAATCCCAGAAAAAATTGAGGTAATATTTTATGTCAGTATCGCACACCCCTACTATGCATTGATAATTTCACTGTGTAAAAATATCTACAAGGTTAGGTATCCCTTGTAGATGCACATTTTAACCTGATAAATAACAAGAAATTAATCATGAGATGAATCTTTTGTAAAAATAGTTAATCTTGAAAGCGTGAAACTCATTTGATCCTCCCGTTCTGAAGACATGTTTTGTTTAACTCTACAATTTTAGGCTGCATGCTGCTGCAAACTCACCTTGAACTCTTTTCTTCGTTTGCTACCTTCTCTGTAGAGACTTAGTGTGTCCCTTTACCAACAGGATAAATATAGATCCCCGTAAGTCCCCCAAGCTCTCCCGCACCGCACAGGAAATATCACGATCGCCTCGGCTCCCCATTCGCAAGCCCTCCATTGGCTCTCCGAGTCTGACTCGGCGGGAGTTTCTGCTTGATGACATCACACAGGTACTCGCCACAGCTGAATGATGAACAATGCTGGCTGTACAGTTTGTGACCCCGGACCACGAAACCAGTCATAAGGGTCAATACATCCCCTGAACGCTGAATAAATAATCTCTCCATTGATGTATGGTTTGTTAGGAGGACAATATTTGTCTGAGATACAACTATTTGAAAATCTGGAATCTGAGGGAGCAAAAAAATCTAAATATTGAGAAAATCATCTTTAAAGTTGTTCAAATGAAGTTCTTAGCAATGCATATTACTAATCAAAAATTAAGTTTTGATATATTTACAGTAGAAAATGTACAAAATATCTTCATGAACATGATCTTTACTTAATATCCTAATGATTTTTGTCATAAAAGAGAAATGTATAATTGTGACCCATACAATGTATTGTTGTCTATTGCTACAAATACACCTGTGCTACTGATGACTGCTTCTGTGCTGCAGGGACACATTTGGTAAAAATGTCTGTTTGAGCTCACAGAATGTTTCCCTCTTATTAAGATTTGTCTTCTTGTATTTTAGCACAATTATCTTGCGCAAGTTACATCTAACATATGGGGAACAAAGTTCAAAATTGTGGGGCTTGCAGCATTTTTGCCAACAAATCTTGGAGCAGGTATTTTATTTATTAATTTTTAGTGCTGGGCACTGATTAATTGTGATTAATCGCATCCAAAATATATTTTTTGTGTACATAATATATGTGTGTGTACTGTGTATATTTATTATGTATATATAAAGACATACACACATACTGTATATATTTAGAAAATATTTACATGTATATATTTATAGTCATATACTCTTATAGTGATACTCTTCAAAATGGCACTATAGGGTGATGCAGAGGAGTCGTTATTTTTGTTTTCTTTGCGCACAAATAATATTCTTGTAGCTTGTAACGATGTCCTCGCTACGTTTCTGAGCCTTGATCGTGTGAGGATCCTTGCCAATAACAGTAATTAATAACAGAATTTTCATTTTTGGGTGAACTATCCCTTTAATATATGAACATATATATTTTTTTTAATATATACATCATAAATATACACAGTACACACACATATTATGTACACAAAAAGTTTTATTTTGATTAATCGCGATTAATCATTGCCCAGCACTATTTATTACTACATTTATTTATGCAGCTCATGTTTTCTAATATACATTCCCCTCTCTCTAGTTATCTACAAGACAAGTCTGCTTCATCTCCAGCCCAGACAGATGACCATCTACCTCCCTGAGGTGAGGAAGATCTCAGTGGAATACGTTAACTTACCCATGTTTAGTCCTAATGTCTTCAGTGAGGACGAGGATGACCTGCCTGTCACAGGAGCATCAGGAATCACTGATGATAATCCACCTTGCACTGTCAACATACCCATCGCCCCCATACACAGCCCCGCACAAGCCATGTCCCCAACCCAAAGCATCGGCCTTGTCCAATCCCTATTAGCCAATCAAAATGTCCAGTTGGATGTGTTGTCCAATCCAACATCGACTGTGGCACCACCTGGAGTTTCTGACCAAGGACAGCAGGACACTGTGCTCACTACACAGTACACCGTTCCTGCCAGGTATTCTAGTCCTGGACAGGTCATCTTTGGAGGTGTGGAGGTTGGTCGGATTTTAGTTGCGCAATCCCAACAACAGCAGCAGCAGCAGCAACAACAACAGCTGCAACAACATTATCAACAGCAGCAGCATCAGCAGCTACAGCAACAGCTTCAACAATATCAGCTGCAGCATCAACAGTTGTTGCAGCATCAGCACATGCAGCAACAGCAGCAGCAACACATGCAACAGCAGATCCAGCAGATGCAGCAGCAACAGCAAATGCAGCAGCAGCTTCAGCATCAAATCCAACAGCAGCATCTGCAAATGCAACTGCAGCTGCAGCACCAGCAAATGCAGCAGCAGTTGCAACAGCAGCATCAGATCCAAATCCCTGTTCCGACTTTGCCCTCAGGTCAACCGTCATGCCCGGTCATTCAGCTTCCGCAGAGTACCATCCCGGACGTTCCCCCAACAGCAGAGCGTGGAGCGGAGCATGAGCTTCTGCTTAAAATTAAGACGACTCGTTCTGCCCCACAACTGGCTGAGGGTGATGCAGTAGTTTTTACTGCCCCTCTTGAGATTAGCAAGATGAATCCTCCCCCTCCTTACCCTGGTACAGTTGCCGCAGCAATGGCAGCTGCCTCAGTGGCAGTTTCAGTTGCTGCTTCTACGAGTTCCACCTCCGGGGCAACGGGAAGCAGCTCTAGCACTTCATCCTCAGGGGAAGCTTGTGTAAAGAAAGGGGATCTAACCTTGTATCCACCTGGTGCACAGGCAGGTCAGTACCCAACCCCACTGGGCTACGAACGCATCACCACATTTGACAGCAGCGGAAATGTGGAGGAGGTGTGCCGTCCCCGTATGCGACTCGTTTGCAACCAGAATGTTTACACGCTGCAGGGCCCAGGAAGCTCTGCCACCCTCAGGGTCTCATCATCTTCCTCTGCTGTAGAGGGGAAGAAGGTGCAGTTGCCCTACGCCTCAGCCACGTTGAACCGTCTCACTGTGCCAAGGTACTCTATACCCAGCGGGGACCCGCCCCCTTACCCTGATACAGCCAATCAGGGCGTAGTGGGACGGAACCCTGGCCAGAGATTGGACAGCAGCTTGATTCACGCTACCTTGAGGCGGAACAGTCGTGAAGCTGCGCTGAAGGTTTCTCAGATCCTGGATCCCCAAAGAACCCTGCCCTCTAAGGCCAAAGCCAGTGCTTTGTCTGCTTCCTACCAACCGAGAGGGCCGACGGCTCTTTATACATGCAGTCAGTGCAGTAATAACGATGGGGCTGCCAGCAGTGGGAGTAACGGAATAGCTGGGGGGACAATTATTAGGCAAGATTTCCCACCGAACAGAGGTGGTGCACCTCACAGCACTGTTATAGTGCACTCCAACAGTGCCTCGCATCTGCCTTCCCAATCTTCCTACAGCCTACTCAGTATGGACGGAACCGGTGGAGTGTCTAGTGCAGGTGGAAACAGGGAAAGGGCTGACTATATCAACTCTGCCTTTACAGAGGACGAGGCTTTAAATCAGTCTCTGAGACAAATGTCTCTTAATACGGAGGTAGTGAGTTTGACAGTCAAACGGCCACCACCGTATCAATGGGACCCGTCTGCTACTGAAGAGATCTGGGTTCCACAAGAGCGAACGGCAACTCTGCCCACGTCTGGACCTACTGCGTCCCACAAACCTCCCCCACTCATCCTCAGCCCTGCACAGCATCTGGACGTCTCCCGTCTTCCATTTGTCCTCTCGCCTAAATCTCCAACGAGTCCTAATGCTGCAACTTTCCAACTGGCGGGCACATACCAGATTGCTCTGCCCTATCCACCAAGTTCTGCCTACAGTGGTTCCATGCAAGCTTCTCCACGTCCCACCTCTCCCAAAGAGGTGGTTACTCCTCTTTCCTTTTCACAGCAGGACCAAGCAGTGGTCTTGCCACCCGGTTATTCTCCCAATCTTGCTTGCTGCCCTCTCCCACCAATGTACCCTGGGACAGCTTCTTGTTCGAATCTGCCTGTGACCATTCCACTTCTTCCTTGGGGTTCTTATAATCCCTGTCCACCCATGCCAAGCCCCCCAGGTCCTGCTCCGTCCCTTCCACCAAAGACCGCGCACTTGCTGGATAAGCCTGTTCTTTCTCCTCCCCCTCAACCACCCCCTCTGCCTACACCTCCTCCAGACCTCCAGAGTCCCCCAGAATCCATCGCCGAGGCTGGGGAGAACTTTCAAGAGGTGCTCTCGCTTAACGAAAGCCCAGTTCCTCAAAGAGCAGATAGGTTTGGCAAGAAGAACCGCAAGCATTTGGACAACAGTCGGGCGGAGGAAGCCAATGTTCCGGCGATCACAGAAGGAGGCAACAAGTTCAAAAAAGAGGGCCGTGCCCTCGGTGACTTCAACTCCCTCATCTCCAGTCCGAGGTTAGGCAGTCGAGACAAAAAGAAACCGAAAGGCCAGAAAGAGCAGCTGAAAGCCAAAAAGCTAAGCAAGGCCACCACAAACGAGTTCCAGGACAGCTCCGAGAGCGAGCCGGAGCTCTTCATCAGTGGCGACGAACTGATGAACCAGAGCCAGAGCGGTAAAAAGAGCTGGAAAACGAAAAGGAACTTGCGGGTGGGAGGTTGCGAGCTGGACGAAATTAAATGGCGAAAGGCTAACGAGAAAGAAGACCGCGGTCTCGGCAGCCAAGGGTTCGTCTACATCATGGCCAACAAACAGCCTCTTTGGAACGAAGCCACGCAGGTCTACCAGCTGGACTTTGGAGGAAGAGTCACACAGGAATCGGCAAAGAACTTCCAGATTGAGCTCGAGGGGAGACAGGTACGTGAATCTTTAGATCAGGGGTGTCCAGTCCTGTTTCCTGGAGGACCATTCTCTTGCACTGTTTAGCTCCAACAGGGACTTTTTGTTGCGTTTTAATTTCACAAAGAAAAATGCAGCAATGGCCTAATAAAACGACACCTTTTCATTTATTGCATAATGTCTTCAATCCTTTGTTAAAAAAATAATGAGAGAATCGAATCGTGAAATCAAAATCTTGAATTGTGAGTTGAGTGGATCATTACATCCCTAGCTCCAACCCCAATTAAACAAAGACAAGCTGGAGCTAAACTCTTCAGGACAGTGGCCCTCCAGGACTGAATTTGGACTCTCCTGCTTTAGATGATATTTCTGCTGATCACCGTGTATGTGCTTTCTAACTCGTCATCTATTTTATTCTGTGTAGGTGATGCAGTTCGGAAGGATCGATGGGAACGCATACATCCTGGACTTTCAGTACCCCTTCTCAGCCGTGCAAGCTTTTGCTGTAGCACTGGCTAATGTCACCCAGCGCCTCAAGTGATCGACTGGGCTTGAACATTTTAGCCAATTCTTTCCTCGCTCTCACTGTTGTTCTTTTAGCATTTTTCCCAGTTTAAGATGCAGTACTAATACTTGAAAACTACATCTGGAAAGCCACATTTTCAGAGTGTTGGAGGTACTACTGGGCACTGAAATCAATTGCTGTACAACATACTATCATGACTAATTAATTTTGTTTTACTTTTTTCCATAAGATACTAATGTTTGTCACACTTTGAGGATGTAATATCTAAACTCACTTCCAGGGACTTTACCCTTGGAGTTCAATAGCTGGCATCTGATTAGATGCTTTTGGCTTGCAGTCATAAAGTGTATTTTACTAAGAGATAGTTAGACTGAATATACAGTCTGTAGCTGTACGCTCTAGGTGTTTCTGTTCGGATGGACTTGCTTTGGCTCAACGGTGAAACCACTGAAGCTGTATTCATTAGCACTCTAGATGTTTTTAGTGATTAATCCCTCTTGAATGTTTGTTCATCCACATGTTCTTTATTCGTACCGCCCTGCAATGATGTATAAGGAATTTCTACAAGCAATTATTCAAATACAATTAAAATAATAATATCTATTGGAATTGTTCAAACATGAAGAATGTTGTGTGCACATAAATTAATATTAATTTTTAGTGTTTTCTTCCATCTAGGTGAACTGGCCATAGTTTTAAAAAATGTCAAGTGGTGCGACCGTGATTAATCTTAGAATTAATTAATTTCCTTAACATGCATAACTTTTAAGTTTTAGTAATTAATATAAGTTTTTAGTAATTAAAGTATTTAGAAACAAAGTATTTACAGTTTTGTTTTTTTTTGTGGATTTTTTGTGAATAATTTTCTTATTTTTTTGTTCTAAAAATTAAATAATTATTTACAAAACCTAAAAAAAAATGCAAATACTTTGTTTTTTAAACACTTCAATTGTTGAGAACTTTAAAAAAATGTTATGCATGTTAAGGAAATTAATTAATTTTAAGATAAATCAGTTGCACCACCTGACATAATGAAAAAAACACTATTAACTATAATTATTATAATTACTTAATTTAAAATTCTAATATGAATTTATGTGCACACATCATTCTTAATGTTTGACGTTGAACAATTGCAATAGATATTATTTTTGTATTTGTCAAAATTCCTTACATGTCATTGACCCATTTACAAAGTAACCTTTTTACTGCCTTGTGCATTCTTTCTGGTTGTGCATCTCTTTCCTGCTGTGAAACAGGAAGTGATGTGCCAATCAGAGCTCACCCCCCCCCCCCACACACACACTCCCTCAAAAAACAAAAATGAAGTGACTGCCCCCTGCTGACGCTTCTGTGAAGTGGTTTTGTGTAAAGGCTCTGAAGTCACATTTAATCCACCTC
This sequence comes from allo-octoploid hybrid of Carassius auratus x Cyprinus carpio, assembly GCA_024542945.1. Taxonomy (NCBI): domain Eukaryota; kingdom Metazoa; phylum Chordata; class Actinopteri; order Cypriniformes; species allo-octoploid hybrid of Carassius auratus x Cyprinus carpio. Next base: position 40,956 of record JANHFF010000210.1, on the reverse strand, counting down.
AACATGTGCAAACAGGAGATATTTTTCTACCACGCTTCAAAAGTGTCGTTCCACACCTTCGGTTACATTTTGGAAAATGTTGTTTGTGCGACACGTCCTGTTATCAGTGCTAAGAACATCACAGCATTAGAGATGAAACGAGTAGAAGTTCAGCAATGATTACTACGGTTCTCTATGAACCTAATGTGTTGTTTTTATTTGATACGACTGATGTCTGTAGAACAACCCAGCGATACAGAAGAGAGCAACAGTGGTCATTTCATTTCTAGCGGTTCAGTGTTTTCAAAAGAGCATTTGTGATCGGAAACCATCGCAGCATAAAAACACGTCGTGCGTTTATGTGCATGTGTGTCCGTCTTTTGTAAAGAGTGATCCAAACACACATGGTGTTTTGTGTGATGGCTGACGGTGATTTGAGGAAAAAGTAGTCGATGTTCTTAACGGAAGAGTTTGTTTATTTATTTATTTATGTCTTGTTTGTGCAATATTGTCAAGACTAATGCTTTCTTTACCGTCGGCTTTCTCGAGACACGTATGCCATTTAATCACCTTCTGTGAGTGTTATTGAGGTGTATAACGTGGATGACGCTGGATCGCTGTTTGTGGGACATGATGTGTTGGTGATTGTGGTTGTGTTTGACGTCCTCACTGTTACATTGGAGAATCCACGGAGATCTGAGCGTCTTTATTGTACAGTTATCATTTGAAATGTGTATTGGTAGGAGTAGGAGTAGGACAGGGATTTGGAGAAGGAGAAACGTGACTTTGGTGAGCGAATGTTTGTATTGAAGGCATGCTGGGTAAATGATGTTACTTGTTTGTTTTAGAAGAGGTGAGCATGGAGCGGCTTTGGAATTGAAGATGCACGTCACGGCTTGTTATAACACTTTTTAGATTCGCGTTTGCTTTAGTCCATTCTGTCTGAAATAAGCGAAATACACCCATGATGCCGTTTGGGTTTGAGGTGAGTTAGGACTTGTTTAGATATGTTTATTTGCTCTGTTCTGTATATTTAGGGGTGTCTCATGCTTCGCCAGTTCTCTGTTTTTTGACTCTTGTTTTGTAAACAGACTCTGGGTAACTAACTTGAAGCCTATGCACACTAGGGTTTGCATTGTACTGTAATGAACAGTTTTGTTGTTCCTCAGAAGCTGAATTGTGTGTTTTGTCGGTGTGTAGCCCAATAAAAGTGTACAGGTTGAACTCTCTCTCCTCTGTGATTACAAACACACTGATTATACCAAATTCACGGCACATTTGCATGCTTTTATCAGTAACATAAAAGCACACGGGAGACACGTGATTATAAAATGAAGCGCTATGTTAATGTTTTCTTTGAAGTATCATTTAAGTACGGTAATGTTTTATTCATTCGGCACCATTGCATGCATCAAAGCAGCATGGTATTACCATTACTTTACCATGCTTCACTTTATGTATAGAGTGTGTTGTTAAATGTGTCTCTGAAACACTAGATTCACTTGCATTCTGCAGTCAGTTTTTTGTATGATTTATATGTTTGTATATATTATTATATTTTATTCATTTATAATTTATATTTTTGTCAAGTAACCTTTATGAAATGATTTATACAATACAGACTGTGTTAAAGAAGCTTTAGTGTTAAACAGGAAAATGTTAAAAAAAAAATAATAATAATAAATACACTAATTGTTTTTCTAATTTTCTAATGATAGTATAAAGAAAAAATAAAATAATAGAATAATTCCTTTTAAATGGGTTTTCTTAAATGTTTCAATTCAGACTTGAACAGTATATTATTATATTTACTATATGTACTGTATATACTACATTATACCCAAAATAAATGAATAGCAAAACAATATTAGCACTTTTTTTTAACCCTTTCTATGACTGATTAGTCAGGTTTGTCACTATAGTTGGTGTATTAACTTGTATTTAGTATTAATTTAAGGAAATTGAGAATATTGTGTATAAATTAGTAGATTTTTAAGTTTATTAACTACATTTTAGTGGATTAAATATAGAATTAATCCTTTTAAATGGGGGTTTTTAAAAGTTTTAATTCAGACTTAAACCAATATATACTAGTATTTACATTCAGATATGTATTCCATATAGTATATACGCTATATCATACCAAAATATACAGCAAAACAATACTAAGCCACTTCATAAAACCTTTCTATGATGGATTCTTCATGTTTTGTCTCTATAGTTGGTGTATTAACTTGTGTTTAGGGTAAGTTCTCTGAAATACTAAATTCACTCTGCTTTTGTGTAATTTCGACTAAAATTAATACATTATACTATTTTTTTTTAATTGCAAAGCAATATAACGTCTAGCAGCAACATACGAATATAAGAGGACTTAGAGAATATTTAATATAAAAGCATCTACTAAATGCAGAAATATAAATCTATTCTCTAATTGATATTAGAGGTGCTACCATAATGAAAGCCACATTTTGAGCAAGTAGATCTCTGTTAATTCATGTGCATCCTCGCTTTATTCATAGCAAGATGGCAGTGATGCACAAAGGAAATGGGTTATATAAAACTAGAAATTGTACCTATGAGCCCTACCTAGTGCGCCCTACCTAGTGAACGGAACCCTGTCCGTGGTCCTGAACGCGCACGATCACGTGACCAGCAGCTGCACAATTAAACAGCATCGCCTGCATTTCCAGTCAACAGAGGCGCAGAAACAGCATCAGACGGAGCGATGGAGCGGCCGGAGAGCTTGGAGAAGATGAAGCAGCTCTGCAGGAGAATACAGGACGCCTTCAGAGAGCTCCAGGAAGATCTGACGCCCTACAAAACCGAGCGCTTCTACAGGTACCGAGCGACCGAACCGGACACGCGCCATTACCGTCAGCTAGAGCCGGTCGTGTTTTACTAGCAGACGCTTTTATCCAGAGACACTCAGAAATGATGACAATAGAAGCGATCAAAACCGACACACGAGCGATGATATGAGAGTGATGTGACAAGTCTCAGCTTAACACAGTACACATAGCAAGGTGTTTATATATATGTGTGTGTGTGGGTGTGTATATATGTATGTGTTTGTGTATATATGTGTGTGTGTGATATATGTATGTGTATATATATATATATATATATATATATATCTGTGTGTATGTATATGTGTGTATATATCTGTGTGTGTATGTGCTATAAATATATATCTGTGTGTGTGTGATATATGTATGTATGTGTGTGTGTGTGTGTGTGTATGTATATATATATATATATATATATATATATGTGTGTATATGTGTGTGTGTGTGTGTGTGTGTATATATATATATAATTTTTATTTTTTTTTGCGTGTGTGTGTATAACCCAAAAAGAAAACAAGTAGAATAGAAAAAGAACAGAGAAGGCCTTTTGTGTTGTGAAAGTGTTACAATTAAATAGAATTGTTACATATATATATATATATATATATATATATATATATATATATATATATATATATATATATATTATAGACACAAACAAACAAACAATGGCGCGTTAAAAATAGCGTGCGCTCGAATAAAAAATGTATATACGTTCATACACTTGTAATTAATTTCTCATAATGACCAAACCAATAAATGGGCTACATGTGTAATATTTTTATTATAAATGTGCGGTAAATGTTCTTTTCGAATGAAACCCTGCGCATGCGGTCACACTAAAGCTGCTCTTCGAGGCATTAAAACGATATATTTGATATTAAACCAATAACGCGGATGGCACATGCGCACTGTGGCGGAGGTCACGTGTCCTCGTGTGTGTGACGTCAGCGGGCTGATGTGTGCGGATATGCGCCGCCAACAACCATAATTCCGCGTGTTTCGCGTCGCGGAGGAAGCGAGAGCCGCGCGAGGATGCGGATGGAGCGGTAAGCGCGCTGAGCACCAGCACAACATCACACAAACTCATCTAGAAGCGCTAGAGTCCGACGAACGCGCGTCTCGAGGCCGCTGTCCAGATGTGAGGGAGACACCGATCTAAACTGTGTTTACTATTCGTTACATCCGCAGTTACTTTATATTCACAGACGCTTTGTGTGTCGCGTTCGCTGCTGTCTCGGGTGGGCGTGATCTCGTCTCATTTCCTGAGTGTGTGTGTGAGAAGGAGAGAGAGAGAGAGAGAGAGAGAGAGAGAGTGTGTGTGTGTGTGTGTGTGTGTGTGTGTGTGTGTGTGAGTGAGTGAGTGAGAGAAGGAGAGAGAGAGTGTGTGTGTGAGAAGGAGAGAGAGAGAGTGTGTGTGTTTGTTTGTGATGAGAGAGAGACAGAAGGAGAGGGAGTGTGTGTGTGTGTTTGTGAGAAGAAGAGAGAGAGAGAGAGTGTGTGTGTGTTTGTTTGTGTGAGTGATGAGAGAGTGTGAGTGTGTTTGTGTGAGTGATGAGAGAGTGTGAGTGTGTTTGTGTGAGTGATGAGAGAAGGAGAGAGAGAGTGTGTGTGTGTGAGAAGGAGAGAGAGAGAGAGAGAGAGAGAGAGTGTGTGTGTGTGTGTGTGTGTGTGTGTGTGTGTGTGAGTGATGAGAGAGTGTGTGTGTGGTTTAAACCTGTTTCTGATTGAGTCACTAGTGATGAAGAAACTGAATTCATGAGTTTTGTATTAATGTTGTAGCGCTCGAAGCATTTGTTGAGTGTTTTCTTGACAGTTAGGCACTGATCTCATTATTGTCAGTTATGCTAGTTGATTTAAGGATTGTGCATATTTTGATTAATATCAGTATTTTTATGTTGTCGAGGGACGCTCGCTGTGTCTAGATCTGTCAGAAATCACATGTACATGATTGTATAGAAGAAATGCCTTTAAACATAGAGTCAAATTTAAACATAGTTGCAATAATATCAAAACTGAAAAAAAGTTAAAAGTTAAAGTGTGTGTGTGTATATATATAATATACCCTCCTTGTGAAGGGTGTCAATGATTGTCTTCTGGACAACTGTCAGATCAGCAGTCTTCCCCATGATTGTGTAGCTAGTGAACCAAACTGAGAGACCATTCTGAAGGCTCAGGAAACCTTTGCAGGTGTTTTGAGTTGATTAGCTGATCGGCATGTCACCATATTCTAATTTGTTGAGATGTGAATTGGTGGGTTTTTGTTAAATGTGAGCCAAAATCATCACAATTACAAGAACCAAAGACTTAAACTACTTCAGTCTGTGTGCACTGAATTTATTTAATACACCAGTTTCACAATTTGAGTTGAATTACTGAAATAAATGAACTTTTCCACAACATTCTGATTTATTGAGATGCACCTGTAATTTTGTGTGTGTTATATATGTGCACACACACAGATTTATAAATAAAATAAATAAAACAGTTTATTTTAGATATAGAATTTATATAGAAAAATTGTGCATTTTTGTATGTATATAAATTGATGTCTATATATATGAATTTAATATTCAACATAAAATGCATATTTAAAAAATGTAGTTCATTTTTATGTATTTATGTTTAATATATAATACATAACATTTATATATGTGTGTATATGTATGTGTGTGTATGTATATATATATATATATACTTGTAAAAATGTATTTAAAAAAATTATAAATTACTATATTTATATATGAATATATAAATTAAAAAATATGTATAACAATAAAAAACTTTAGTGTGATTGAGTAAGTGGACTTAAATCACAAGAAAGACTCATATCTCTGTGTGTGTCTCTATGTGTGTGTGTGTGTGTGTGTGTGTGTGTGTGTGTGTGTGTGTGTGTGTGTGTGTGCTGCAGGTTGGCCCCCATGCGTCTCTACTCTCTCTCTAAGACACACTTCGTTCTGGTGTTCGTGGTTTTCTTCTTCTGCTTTGGCGTCTCCACACTCATCGGTGTGTCAGGTGAGACTCTGCTTTCCTTTATTTATATAATCATATCTTTATTATTTTTTTCCCATTATCTAGGCTTGAGTGTTTGAGGATGAAATGTGTGTGTAGCACTGATATTACTGCAG
>JANHFF010000210.1:0-30000 GCA_024542945.1 allo-octoploid hybrid of Carassius auratus x Cyprinus carpio | reverse complement strand
CCGTGAGTTACAGACACAGAGCGTCTGCATGGTGTGAGTGTGTGACGAGCGTCTGATGATGATGTGTCTGTGTGCAGTGTGTGTTCGCTCACTCTTTACGCAAGTTCTCCATGAGGGACTGGGGCATCGAGCAGAAGTGGATGTCTATTCTTCTTCCTCTGCTGCTGCTGTACAACGGTGAGACGCACATTTCACTTCCGCATTCAAAATAAGTTTTTGTTTACATGATATATGTGTGTGTACTGTGTATATTTATTATGTTTATATAAATACACAAATGCATGTATACATTTAAGAAAAATTATATATTTTTATATTAAATATGGATATATAAATTATATAAATGTTTACATGTAAATATTTTCAAAATATATACTGTACTGTATGTGTGTGTGTTTATATACACATGATAAATATACACCGTACACACACATACATTATGTAAATAAATCTTTAATTTAATCGTTTGACAGCATTATTAAAAACACTGCTGCTCAGATGTTTGAGGACGGCAAGAAATCAGTGCTTTAATTCATCAAGGATGTGTTAAACTGATCAAAAAAGTGACAGTAAAGACATTTCTAATGTTACAGTAGATTCTATTTCAAATAAATGCTGTCCATTTGAACTTTCTATTCAGCTGTGAATCCTGAAAAATAAAATGAATCATGGTTTCCACAAAAATATTAATGTTTTCAACATTTCTAATAAGCAGAAATGTTTCTTTAGCAACAATTCAGCATATTAGAATTAGAGGTGTGCGATATATATATATATATATTAGGGATCCACGTAATTAGTTAATTTTTAGGGAGTAACACTATATTGTAACACACATTACTTTCCATAAAGTAACTAACAAAATAAGTTATTTTTTAGGGAGTGACGCAATATTGTAACGCATTACTTTCCATAAAGTAACTAAGTCACATAATTAGTTACTGTTTTAGGGAGTAGTGTAATATTGTAACGCATGTTTATGTTTAACAGTAACTTTCCCTAACACTGGTGTCTGATGTGCTGTGTTGTAGATCCGTTCTTCCCGCTGTCGTTCCTGGTGAACAGCTGGTTTCCGGGAACACTAGACGCTTTCTTCCAGGCTCTGTTCCTGTGTGCGCTGCTGCTCTTCTGGCTGTGTGTGTATCACGGCATCCGCGTGCAGGTACGCTCTGTGAAGGGCCCTCACTAGTGCACTACTCACCTGTCTGCTCTGCTCACCTGTGCTGTCCCCTGCAGGGAGACCGGAGGTTCCTGACCTTCTACCTGCCCAAGCTGCTGATCGTGGGGCTGCTGTGGCTCTCGGCCGTCACGCTGGGAATCTGGCAAACGTGAGAAACCTGCGGCTGTTTTCTGCTGTCACTGCTGGGGCCTTATGGGATTCTCATCAGATCTTTCTTCTTATTAGGGTGAACGAGCTGCAGGATCCCACGTACCAGTACAAAGTGGACATCCAGAACTTCCAGGTGAGTTTCTTTCAGCTCCACACCGATTGTTCCTGCTTAATAAAATAACATCTGTCCAGATATTTCAAATGTATGATATGTGACCCTGGAGCACAAAACCAGTCATAAGGGTCAATTTTTTGAAACAATTTTATAGCTTTATACATCATATAAATCATCTCTCCATTGATGTGTGGTTTGTTAGGAGGACAATATTTGTCTGAGATACAACTATTTGAAAATCTGGAATCTGAGGGAGCAAAAAAATCTAAATATTGAGAAAATCATCTTTAAAGTTGTTCAAATGAAGTTCTTAGCAATGCATATTACTAATCAAAAATTAAGTTTTGATCTATTTACGGTAGGAAACGTACAAAATATCTTCATGGAACATGATCTTTACTTAATATCCTAATGATTTTTGTCATAAAAGAGAAATGTATAATTGTGACTCATACAATGTATTGTTGTCTATTGCTACAAATATACCTGTGCTACTGATGACTGCTTCTGTGCTGCAGGGACACACATCATTAAATATAAAAAAGAATATTGTTTCCCGGAGAATAAGTCACACTTAACTGTACTAGGTCAAGACTGCATCAAGAGAAATAAAACACTGATAAAACACATTCAGATTTATTTTGATGAACCGATAGATAAAACATTGTAAACACTATAAACATGTTCTTTAGTTCCCCTCGCTCTAAAACAACATCCTTTTATTGTGATGGTATTAAGAAACATAATTATAAACAAACATCATTTTTAGTGGCATTTATTATGAACAACAATTAAACATTTTTATGTTGCAGCAAGTTTCAGGAACAACATCAAATTCTGAAAAATACAGTAAAGTCGCAGATTTTCAGATGATAAACACAACTTGTATTACAGAAAATACAGTAAAAAATAAAATTGAAGTCTTTTTGAAATGTGTCGAAGCATGATTCAGATGATAAAAACAAATGCAATTTACATTCCAGAAAATATGGTTAACTCTTTCCCCGCCAGAGTTTTTGCTGATTTTCACTAAAATTGCATGGCCCCCAGATTATTTTATTGTATGACTATCTGAACACACAATACATTAAAATAAAGACCAGACCAGTTTTATTCTAGCTTCATGCATTGTTTTTATCAACACTTGAATGTAGGTAGGTTTCATTAAAAAAAAAGCAACATTTAGAGCAAAAAGCTGAGAAAATTGCATTTTTATCAGATACTACATCTGGATCATATTCAGTAATATTATCAAAGCGGAGCTGCAGTAGATGTCTTCCATCAGTTCTCCCAAAGCTTGCACACTTTCTGGATCCACGCTTCACTCACTAACTTCCGGCAGTTTTCATTTATACGCGGTTAGTGTTGATGATCATATGCATGCGCTTACATAAGAGATCGCTCGTTTCTGCGTCTTCCTCGTCTGTGTTTTTGATCGAGTGATTCTAGACTCGTTCAGGAGATGTGTAATAGCGCCCCCTAGTGTATAACAGTGAAAACACGGAAAATAATGTGTTTGGCAGGGAAGAGTTATATTCAAGTGTGTGTGTGTGTGTTTGCTGCAGGGCATGAAGGTCTTCTTCCTGCTGCTGGTGGCTGTGTATGTGCTGTATCTGGTGTTTCTGGTGCTGTGTGCCTGCTCTGAGCTCAAGAACGCGCCTTACACAGGTAACACACACACACACACACACACACACACACAGAGAGTCATGTGCATGTGTGTGATCCTCGTCTGATTGGTTTGCTCAGATCTGCGGCTGAAGTTCCTGACTGCACTGACGCTGCTGGTGCTGGTGATCAGGTCTGTCAGCATTCAGCATACACACACACACTCACACACACACACTCACAAATATACACACACACACACTCACAAATATACACACACACACACTCACAAATATACACACACACACACTCACACACACTCACAAATACACACAAACACACACACACACACAAACATACACATTCACAAACACACAAAAACTCACACTCTTTTTAATACACACACACACACCTGTGTAAATACCCACTTTCACACTTTTGTGATGTCATTTCCTCTTCCTGTTTCCTCAGTGTGGTCATCCTGTACCTGAGGTTCGGCTCCAAGGCTTTGCAGGACAACTTTGTTTCTGAACTGTCCACTCACTACCAGAATTATATCCTTCCTCACATCCGATTCTTCACTAGAAAACCATTTATTCATTTTTATTTCCATTTTATTTTTTTATTTTTAGAGCATCAAGTTAAACTAAACTTTTTTTTGTAATTTAGCCATCTGTTTTAATGTTTTTTGCCCTTTTTATTTAAAATGTCTGTATAGTTATATATAGATTGAGCTGATTATAATAACCCGGGTTTAATGTCATGCTACTGTATTGTAGTGTTATTTCCAATTAGTTTTTATTTATATAACTTGTTTTCATTTTAGTTTTAGTAATTTTTTGTTTTGTCATTTTTATTTTTGTCTAGTGTTTTTTGGTTGAAAATGAGTTTGTTATTCTGCACGGTGTTTTAGCAAGGCTGGTTTAAAGTGGTTTTCCTGAGTGTTTGTCTCCACCGGCTGAGTTTCTGTCCTTCTACGGGCTCCTGAACTTCTATCTCTACACGCTCGCGTTCGTCTACTCGCCCTCCAGGAGCGCTCTGTACGGTGAGTTCACCCCACCGCCGCGTGTGTCTGCACTACACCTGGCCTCGTCACCTAGACGTGTGTGTGTGTGTGTGTGTGTGTGTCCAGACTCGCAGCTGAAGGACAACCCTGCCTTCTCCATGCTCAACGACTCGGACGATGAGGTCATCTACGGGTAGGTTCCCCGCATCAGACCCTCATCCGTCCTCAGCTTCTGTCTGATGCTCCTGTGTGCTTCTGTCTCTCTGAAGGAGCGATTACGAGGAAATGCCTCTTCAGAACGGCCGCGCCATCAAAGCCAGCGCCAAGTACCAGGATGAGAGCGAGAGCGACTGAAAGCGGAGTGACTCCGGATCGCTGGTGTACACCGAGCACATGTGTAGAGACTCTGTGTGTGAATGTATACGGGCCGATGTGTTTGTGTCAGGATCTCAGATCAGTGCTCGTCCACTGCTGATTAAAAGGGGAAAAATCATGCATCTATATTTTCATTTGCATTTGAGATAATTAAGCACATTTAACCCCGTGATAATGAAAAGCATCCTGATTTCTCGTTAACATCAGCATACGCGAAATTCATTAACACACATAATACCTCGATGCAAGGTCTACTTTTATACACAAGTATAAACATTAAAAGTGTATTCATTTTCAATTCATATGAAATACTTATAAAGTGTTTTTTTTGTAATGCAGTAATAATTTAGGGGTAAATGTGCTTAATTTTCATGTAAAAAGTAATTAAGGGTCTCAAAATATTTTCTTCTTCTGGTTTCTGAGTGATATATATTGTGAATTTCTAGACAGTGTTTATGTGCTCGGCCCCAGTGTTTTCTCTTGTTAATAACGTTAGCGGAAGCTGCTTATATTTCTACTGTTTTCTGGCTGGTTTGAGCTGCTTCTGGAGATGCTGTGTGAATGTGTGTGTGTGTGCTTCTGGATGAGGATCTGGAGCCGCGTGGATTTATCGTAGTTCATCGTTCCAGAAGCCTTCTTTTCTCACATTCCTGTTTTAATGTGCCTGTACATGTTTCTGTGTGTTTGTGATGATTATTTTGTGGGTCTGAATCACTTCCAGGGTCCCGCTGAGGACGGAAGGGTCTTGTAAGCACTGTTGGTTCACTGCGGTGTCTTCTGAGGGGTGACTTGTGTTTAAAGCAGCAGGTTGATGTCTGATTGAGCGGTTCATCTGTCCCGTGTGACGCTGGGCTTCATGAAATGTCCCAGAAGCACCGTGTGATGACGGACCGCTGTGCCTTTGATTCCTGAAGCGGCTGAGCTCAGTCCAGACGAGGAGCTCTCCTTCACTTCACTGCTGTGACGTCTGAGCGAATGTGCAATAAACTCTTCAGACATTTTTAAGAGGTGAATTCATGAGCTTTTATTGTACAGAATACTGAAGCAGCGCGTGTGTGTGTGTGTGTGTGTGTGTGTGTGTGATGTGAGTCTAGATGGCGAGTCCGAACACACTGACGATGCAGTACAGGTGTTTGTTTTCCCATCGGACCGTGCAGCTGCCTGCGGAAACACACACACACACACACACACACACACACACACACACACACACACTTGAAAATCTGGAATCTGAGGGAGCAAAAAAATCTAAATATTGAGAAAATCATCTTTAAAGTTGTTCAAATGAAGTTCTTAGCAATGCATATTACTAATCAAAAATTAAGTTTTGATATATTTACAGTAGGAAATTTACTAAATATCTTCATGGAACATGATCTTTACTTAATATCCTAATGATTTTTGGCATAAAAGAGAAATGTATAATTTTGATCCATACAATGTATTGTTGTTTATTGCTACAAATATACCTGTGCTACTCATATAATCCTAAACTGAAAAAAATTCAAATGTAAAAAATAAATAATTTCCATCTATCTATCTACTCCTTTAGCATTATCTCTAAAAATAAATGTATGGTTAATAAAGTACACTGTACTTCTAATAACTTTGGCAAGATTCTGTCAGAAATATGAACAAACATCCCTTCTATAACATTACTGGAACGTTCATGCAAAGCTTTTAATAATGTTCTCCAAACATTATCACAAAAATGTTTCAGTTAGATGTTCATCTGATGTTTTTAAAATGTTGCTCCTCGTTTCAGAAGTGTAATATACTTGCAAAATGATAAAACAGAATGTTTCATTAATGTTCGCATAACCAAGAAAAACATTTTAAAACCTGGACGTTTGAATGAGACTTATTCAGAGAACATCAGAAGTTACATTTTTAATATGAACATCATTAGAGTTTTTTGTGAGCTGGGTCGAAGGTGTGTGTAGAACTGCTGTTCACATTTCTATTGGAATAGAACTCAAGACGGTTCTTACCATCTGTAGTATTGTCCCAGAAACATGACGAAGCCGACTGCAGTCCTGCACCGTTTTTCTGCATTATAATACACGTGACTGACGAGAGAACAGAGCAGAAGATCAGTCTGGAGTGAATAATGACAGCAACAGTCCAGACAGAAAAATTAAAAATCTGCTCATCTGAGATCAGGATGAGTGTGTGTCTTCATCAGGTTTGTAGAAATGTAGCACTGAATCAGTGTCTCAGCAATGGATGCTCTGCAGTGAATGGGTGCCGTCAGAATGAGAGTCCAAACAGCTGATAAAAACATCACAATAATCCACAAGTAATCCACAGCACTCCAGTCCATCAGTTAACATCTGGAGAAGACAAAAGATGAAACAAATCCAGCATTAAGACGTTTTTAACTCAAATACATAGAGTCCATAATCCATAATAACACTTCCTGCAGTGAAAAAGTGCATCTGCTGTTGTCTCTCACATCAGAATCCAGACACATATTTGTTTAGAGCTGTTTAAACGCTGCTTGATCTGTGCAGATTTCTCTCCTGATTCACACCAGAACACTTTTTCACTGGAGGAAGTGTTATTATGGATTATAGACTCTATGTATTTGAGTTAAAAACGTCTTAATGCTGGATGTGTTTCATCTTTTGTCTTCTCCAGATGTTCACTGATGGACTGGAGTGCTGTGGATTACTTGTGGATTATTGTGATGTTTTTATCAGCTGTTTGGACTCTCATTCTGACGGCACCCATTCACTGCAGAGCATCCATTGCTGAGACACTGATGCAGTGCTACATTTCTACAAACCTGATGAAGAAACAAACTCATCCTGATCTCGGATGAGCAGGTTATCATTAGATGTTGGTGTGTGTCTGGAGCGGTCAGTGGGGCTGACCGATGTATTTGAAGGGTTTGCTCAGTTTGCTGAGCTGACCGAGGCACTGCTCCACCACACTGGACACCCACTGGTTCACACGCTTCTGCTCATACGGGTTTCTGCCGATCACTGCTTCTAGAGACTGGACACAGAGAGAAGAAGCGCTCACACTCACACACACACACACACACACACACGAGACTCAGAAGTCCAGCTGAGAGATCAAACCTCCTTCACGATGCTGCTCACTTCATCCACAACGAACGCCGTCTGGAGGAAATCAAACGAGAACACACCTCAGTTATCAGCTGTGAAGGAAGGAAACTGTTAAAATAACACAAACACACAGACATCCGCTGCACTGCACCGGAAGTAAACACGTTGCTCGGTTAGCAGCTGTTAGCGATCAGCTTCACCGCAGCGCGAAGTAAGATCCACGAGTTCTTAAAGCTGACATCATCTCTTTTACTTCTGATCGAGATCGATATCTCCAGCGTGTGATGGTCTTTACCTCTTCCGCGCTCTGATCGTCGTCCATGTCTCGCTGCTGGTGTTGACGCTCGAAGCCTCTGCGGTTGTCATGGAAATCACGCACACGTCACGACGCAGAGTCGACGTAATTCACGCGTGTGACGTGTACTGACGGCTGAAAAGATGCCTTGTGTTTCCAGTGTCATTGTGTTTTTATATCAGTTTCCAAATAATATATTCGACCTCAGTGGCCCATCTTTCCTCCTAAACTCTAACCCTGTCCCAGCAGGAGGAGCCCGGTTCATTAATAGGAAAGGGTTAATGTTTTAGGTTTGTGTGTATGGATATCTTAGATCAGAAATACAATATTTCAAACAAAGAGATGGATTTCTTTATACTGAATGCAATGTCTTTCCCTTTCTTTCTTGCTGAATTTGACTCTAGTTTCATCTCTCAGATTTTTGACATTTTTTGATGCATCATGAAAACTTTTCTAAAAAAATACGTTGCAATCTTATTTTTGTGCTTTTATTTTATTTTTTTCTGTGTGGATAATACCATAACTTGATGTGTTCAAAACCATAATATTAGTTTCTGCAATAATAAATAAATAACATTATACAAAAACAAAACAAAAACATTAATTAGAGACTTTTTACTAACTCTACTCATTTTTAGATGTCTTATTTTGATGGTGGTTTTTATTTGTTATTTGTTATAAGTTCACAGATCACAGACTGTATATAGCACACACTCTTCTATTAGTTTGTGTTTTAAAGTGGGTTACTTATGAATATAATACAGTCAAGAGTTTCTGAAGAGTAAGATTTTTAATGTTTGTTTAAAGAAGTCTCTTCTGCTCACCAAGCCTGCATTTATTTGATCCGAAGTAAACAGTAAAATTGTGAAATATATTTACTATTTTCAGTAACCGTTTTCTATGTGGATATATATTAAAGTGTAATGTATTTCTGTGATGTGCAGCTGTATTTTCAGCATCATTACTCCAGTCTTCAGTGTCACATGATCCAAAAACACGGTTGGAAAATGGATTAAAGTATTTATCATGCCCTAAAACATTTGTTTGTATGATGGACAGGTTCACATAACAAGACACCTTCAATTTAAACCCGACTGTAAAGCATTTGCTTCAGATTTATTATCATCACTGTAACGAATAATTATAAAATAGTTAAAAAATACAATGAATAAAAATGCCATTTGTTTATTTTTTCTCCTATGTGTATTCTTCCAAGTGTTGGTGTTCTCTGTAATGTTGTTTTATTGTGAAGTTTAAGGCTTGCAAATAAAAAAATGAAGAAGTCGTTAATTGTGTGCGTCGTGTTCTTCTGTTGGAAGATCCGCTGCGTGTCGCCCTCTAGTGTCGCAGACGCGCTACTGCAGCAGCACTGAGCGGCGCGCGCGTCACGTTACGAGTTCACAAAGACTAATTCAGTTTCCACCCGTTAGAGCCACGGAAGGACGTGTTATTCTCTGCTATTGACCGTTTCGATCTGTGAGCATCGCGGATCAGTGTGTGTGAGCGAGAGACAGCTTCAGCAGCAGCATCAGCATCATCAGCATCAGCATCAGCGGAGGACAAAGACGCAGAAATGGGTCACAGCAGCGGCTGATCTCAGGGTAGGTGTTTGATCTCCATCATTCGCTCATTGTGTTCACATCAAACCGATATTTCACACGATGAGCGTGTTTGTGTTCGTGAATCTTTCTTTCTCTGTCTGATCCTCGCTCGGTTTCTGGGTTTTGTCGACGCGGATAACGGGACAATGTGCGACACGCTCACTCTTTTGTTGATCGTGTCGATGAGCGAGTAAAACCAGTCATTCATTTCCTGAACGCGACATTCACTCTTTATACGTGACTTTAATGATAGAAGCTCGGGCTGATGGTGGTTTTTATGTGTTAGTGTTTCGTAAGGGTTGCATCAAGATGATGGCCCACACACACCGGACTCTTCCAGTGATGCTCAGTCTCCATGACGACCAGCGGCAGCATCAGCACCACATCACAGAACATCACAACACAACATATCAGCACAGCACATCAATAACACATCACATCATCAATAATAAATAATAAGTAATAATAAGAACTATATATATAACTCATTTTATATTTTACTAATATATATAACTGATATTATGATATCTAACGGACCTGTTTCACAACACTGTGATGATGTGTTTAACGGTCATCAGCATCGTCAATCCTCTAAAGTTTTTTTTTATATTTCGATTTTTTTTTTAAATGTATGTACATTTATAACACTATACGTTGTATTTTATCACCTTTGTATCAAGTTACAAAATCTACTTAATGCTAACGCGAGGGTGTTTCTGAAGCAGCGTGTCTGCGTTATCAGTCTCTCTTCATTTGTAGCTTTTATTAAAAGTCATGAAAACACTATCGTGGAGATTTGAGCAAATGGGAATGCAAAAAATATATTTGTGGTACGCTCCCATTCACTGCTCTCAAAGTTTACCCAACTATGACGACTTCTGCTGCTGAGAAAGCCACAAAAAATTTAAAAAAAGGTCAATAAATAACACACATCCTCATGCATCTGCGTGTCAGTTTGTCACTTTACTAATGAAAAAAACTAAATGCTGTTTTATTTTAAGTAATGGCACTGATAATGAATGTGCATGAGCCGAGGATGTTGATTTATTTGCGATCTCTTTGGATCTTCAGTATTAGTGAGTGTGGGTTATTATCAAGATCTGATGATGATGGGATGGAGCTCTTTGGACTTCAGGCTTGAACAGATAACGTGATCTCGATCGAGACGCTCGTTGGCTTGTCTCTCAGGTCTTTGACTGTGGACTGGTTTGCCGTGTGCAGGTCTGTCTCTTCAGCTCAGTGCTCCTCAAGCATCACGTCATGTTCCTCAGCTGTGTTCTGCTGCTGTGTCTGCTGCTGCGCGTCTGCGGCGGGACGCTGGACCCCGACAGAGAGATGTGTTACTCTCGGCAGCATCGGGACGCTGCTGTAAACACACATGTGGCTCTGGATCAGAAGGGAACCGTCATGGAGGCCCGAGCCAAGCCTTCAGAGAAAGACTGCATCCTGACCTGCTGCTCGGAGGACGTGGCTCCAGGTACGACACACACACGCTGCAAATAAAAATTCCAATTTTGAATATTTGTCAAATTTGCATTTGAGTTTTAGGTGTGTTCATTCAAAATAATGCAGAAAAAGAGAGCATCAGTTCGGAGCTGATCTTGTTCACATCAAAACTGAAATCAAGCCGTTCACGCAGAACACACATTCATCACATCTTCTAGATGGACTTCTATTGTTTCATAGAAGAGAGCCGTATGTTTAGAAAGCCATGTAAAATGAATGCAACTTGAACTTTTAAAAACACGTCTGGAGTGCAGTTTTTCTCCGTCTCACTGCATCTCATGATTTTAAATGATTTGTGATTGGCTTTCTTTTCTTTTTTTATTAAACTATGCATACATGATGATGCTTTTTTGTTTATAATTGTTTAAGCAACTTAATTAATGACATTTAATACAAAATAATTTGTTTTATAAACATTAAGCACCTTTTCACAGATAATAGTGTTATTTTATTGCTGTAATAAATGTGCATTGGTAATATTTTGCTCTTGTGGCCTCAGGAGAGAAGCCAAAAGCTTTTTTTCACCCTAACTGAAGTGATGCCTTTTAGATTCAAGTATAATTCAAATATTGATCATTTGGAATGTAGTTTTTCAGCCGTTTTTCCCGTTTGTTTGCGTCTCCGCTCTCACAGGGCTGAAGTGTAATCTGGTGGTGTATAAACCGGCGGAGCGGCCCGGAGATCTCAACTGTGAGCTCTTCCACTGTCCGGGCGACAGAGACTGTCCGCTGATGACCGCCGGCGCTGGAGTCAACACCTACAACATATTCAAGGGTGAGCAGAACACAGTCACATCAGCAAACACGCTTCTGTTTCATCTGCAGTTCTGCACTGGCCTGGTTTCACCTCAGTTCTTCTGATTCTTCATGTAATCACAGACAGACTGATGATGATCAGATCACATCTCTGTGTGCAGCAAACAAAAATATCACTGCATTTCCTTCTGACACACTACCGCAAAAGATAGAAATAGAAATGTATTTCTTTATGCATCGTTTTTCCTTCTCAAAATCATACAGTCACTGCTGGAAAGGGTTAAATACACAAAAATGCTGGAAAACCACAGAATTAGTGTGAGCTGGAGGATTTTTCTGAAGAACGGCAGACAGTTTAACTGTTCAGAACAAACAAGAGACTCATGGACAACTATCACTGAACACAGAACACAGCTGGGGATCATTCAGATAACAACACAGTGTTAAGAATCAAGGGGGTGAAAACTTTTGAACAGGGTCATTTTTATACATTTATTAATTGTTTAGTGAATCTTTTATGTGAAATATCTTATTCAGGTCAGTA
This sequence comes from allo-octoploid hybrid of Carassius auratus x Cyprinus carpio, assembly GCA_024542945.1. NCBI lineage: Eukaryota > Metazoa > Chordata > Actinopteri > Cypriniformes > allo-octoploid hybrid of Carassius auratus x Cyprinus carpio. Next base: position 17,791 of record JANHFF010000210.1, on the reverse strand, counting down.
CATCAGGGGAAACCAAGATGGTGGCGCGTCCACACGCAGCGGCTTCTCTCGCTCCCATCAGAACAGTGTTTTCATGTTTTTTGTCCTTTTTTTGTACGTCTTCATCGCGTCTACCTGTATTTAAGCGCGCATACAGTTGTAAGTTTCTCCGACCCCCACTGCTGCATCTCGCCCACAGCAGAGGCGCCACAAGCAGCGTGAGAGGAAGCAGAAGAGGGGTAAGCGTGGAGGAATCCGGGCTAGGCTAACGGCTAACGGCTAACCCACACAATCCAGCTATCCCCACCATCGTACTGGCTAACGTACACTCTTTGGACAATAAACTGGACTTCATCCGATTACTACACTCAACTCAGAGGACTGTAAGAGACTGTTGTGTTTTTGTGTTCACGGAAACATGGCTTAACAACAGCGTTCCAGATGGCGCTATTCAGCTCGACAAGCTGACGTGCTATCGAGCGGACAGAGCTCTCGTCGCGGGAGGAAAAACCAGAGGCGGCGGGCTTTGTGTTTACATCAATGGTGCCGCGATGCTGTTGTGGTCTGCAAACACTGCTCACCCCTGGTGGAGTTTATGATTATTAAGTGCCGGCCGTTCTATCTGCCGAGGGAATATACTGCCATACTGCTCGTTTCGGTTTACATTCCCCCGAACAACAGCAACAGCAACAGGAATGATGCACTAAATGAACTGCACCAGCACATCAGTGAGCAGCAGACAGCACACCCTGATGCTTTTCTCATCATAGCTGGGGATTTCAACCATGCAGACTTAAAGAGTGTGTTCCCAAAAATACACCAACACATTAACTTTCCAACACGAGGTAATAACATTTTAGACTTTTTTTTACACCACACAGAGAGGAGCTTACAAAGCCCTCCCCCTCCCCCACCTCTGTGCCTCAGACCACATCACTGTCATGCTAATGCCTGCATACAGACCGCTCGTTAAAGTCGCCAAACCAGTTCACAAACAAATTCAAGTGTGGCCGGAAGGGTCGTCAGAGGCTCTTCAAGACAGGTGAATAACTCCACAGACCTCCAAGAGTACTCAGAGACCTTCACTGCCTACATCCCCAAGTGTATGATGTGTCTTTGTAGTCACAAAGACCATCACTGTCCGGGCCAACCAGAAGCCGTGGATGACAGGGGAGGTCTACAGACTCCTGAAGACGCGGAACACTGCCTTCAGAGCTGGAGATGAGGTGGGACTGAGGACATCTAGGGCCAACATATCCCGTGGCATCAGAGAGTGAAGTGAAGTGAAAGTGACACACAGCCAAGTATGGTGACCCATACTCAGAATTCGTGCTCTGCATTTAACCCATCCAAAGTGCACACACACACACAGCAGTGAACACACACACACTGTGAACACACACCCGGAGCAGTGAACACACACACACTGTGAACACACACACACAGCAGTGAACACACACACACTGTGAACACACACCCGGAGCAGTGAACACACACACACTGTGAACACACACACACAGCAGTGAACACACACACTGTGAACACACACCCGGAGCAGTGTGTATCATTTATGCTGCGGCACCCGGAGAGCAGCTGGGGGTTCAGTGTCTTGCTCAAGGGCACCTCAGGTGTGGTATTGCCGGCCCGAGACTCGAACCCACAACCTTAGGGTTAGGAGTCAAACTCTCTAACCATTAGGCCACGACTTCCCCTAAGAGACAGTACTCCAGGAGGATAGCCCATCATTTCAGCGACAAAAGAGTCACTCGGAGCCTGTGGCAGGGGATACAGACCATTACGGACTACAAGCCCCCACAGCGGACCTGTGACAGCAACATCTCTCTGCTGAACGAGCTGAACGCCTTCTTCGCTCGCTTTGAGTAACAAAACAGCTCCACTGCACAGAAGACTCCACCTCCTCCTGGTGACCAGGTGATGATGCTGACCCCGGACAGCGTGAGGAGATCCCTCAGCAGGATAAACGCACGCAAAGCTTCGGGTCCTGACAACATTCCTGGGCGTGTACTGAGAGACTGTGCAGTGGAACTCACTGATGTCTTCACAGACATTTTCAACATCTTGCTTAGTCAGGCTGTTGTTCCCACATGCTTCAAAGCTACCACCATCATTCCAGTCCCGAAGAAGCCATCTCCATCCTGCTTCAATGACTACCGCCCAGTTGCACTTACTCCTATCCTCATGAAGTGTTTTGAACGGCTATTCATGCACCACATCAAGTCTGCCCCCCCCCGGACCCATTCCAGTTTGCATATCGGTCCAACCGCTCGACCGATGACGCCATCTCAACTACCCTCCACTCAGCACTCACACATCTAGAGAAAAAAGACTCATACGTCAGAATGCTGTTCATAGACTTCAGTTCAGCATTCAACACAATCATCCCTCAACAGCTCATTCACAAACTGGTCGAGCTGGGGCTCAACACTTCGCTGTGCAACTGGCTGTTGGACTTTCTGACTGGAAGACCTCAGGCAGTACGGGTCGGCAGCAACACATCCAGCACCATCACACTGAACACTGGGGCCCCCCAAGGATGTGTGCTGAGCCCCCTCCTCTTCACTCTGCTGACCCACGGCTGCACACCGTCACACAACTCCAACCTCTTCATTAAGTTTGCAGATGACACGACTGTGGTGGGTCTCATTAGCAACAGAGATGAGACAAACTACAGGAGCGAGGTGAGCCGCCTGGCCGGGTGGTGCAGTGACAACAATCTCTCTCTGAACGTGGAGAAGACGAAGGAGATTATTGTTGACTTCAGGAGAACGCACACTCAGCATGCTCCTCTGACCATCAACGGTGCGACTGTGGAGAGAGTGAGCAGCACCAAGTTCCTGGGTGTGTACATCACAGAGGATCTCTCCTGGACCGACAACACTGCAGCACTGGCCAAGAAATCACAGCAGCGTCTCTACTTCCTCCGCAAACTGAGGAGAGCCAGAGCCCCACCCCCCATCATGTACACCTTCTACAGAGGCACCATCGAGAGCATTCTGACAAGCTGCATCACTGTGTGGTATGGCGCCTGATACACGTCCTGCCGGAAGACCCTTCAACGCATAGAGAGAGCACCTGAGAAGATCATGGCCAGGACCAGCAGACTGAAGGACAGCTTCATCCATCAGGCTGTCAGGAAGCTGAACTCCCTCCCGAACTTGCCCCCCCTTCCCTCTTCTGCCCCAGGCACCACTGAACTATGACCCCCCCGCCCCCCCCCCAGATCCAACACCCCCAGGTCCTTCCACTCCCCCCCGCCACTAACATACGATGACATGCACCAGTCACTTTGTGCAGCATTGGTCTGCTCACTACCTCATTCAGCATAGAACTGACGTCATTCTACCACCTCTTCGGTCAGTTTAAACAAAAGAACTGCTCTCTGAGCCCTTTGTCACTTTAATCAGACTGAATAAGCTTTTTTTGCACTACAATCTTTTTATCTGCACTGTTTGTTCACTTCAATGGTTTGCACTCTATCTGCCATGTGCCTTGCACTGCTTCATTTAATTTTATTTTTTTATTTTTTTATTTTACATGCTCTTATTTGTATAGTTGTATTTTATATTTAATCTGTATCTATCTGTATTTTTAGGCTGTACTGTTAGTGTTATCTGTATGCACCATGGGTCTGAGAGTAACATGACAGTGCCTCTGTGTATAAGGCAAGGTTCAGAACGAAATGACTGATTGAGTCAGTGTGGAAGAACTTGACTGGTCTGCTGTGACTTTAAATGAACACCACTTGGGTTAGGTTAGCTGAATGAAATGAAAATGAAAAATATTAAAACTAATTCAGAATATTAATAAAAAAAACTACAATAGTATCTTCAGTGAAACTAAAATAACACTCTTTGGTTTCTGCTATTGATTTGATTTTTTTTCAGGTTTAACTCATCCAACAACTAAAGGAAGTGGAAGAATTACAGCCAAACTTGCAGCGCCTCAGCCGACCACCACCACGACTACACCCACCACCACAACTACACCCACGACTACACCCACCACCACAACTACACCCACCACCATGACTAAACCCATAACTACACCCACCACCATGACTAAACCCATAACTACACCCACCACCACAACTACACCCACGACTACACCCACCACCACAACTACACCCACGACTACACCCACCACCACAACTACACCCACGACTACACCCACCACCACAACTACACCCACCACCATGACTAAACCCATAACTACACCCACCACCATGACTAAACCCATAACTACACCCACCACCACAACTACACCCACGACTACACCCACCACCATGACTACACCCACAACTACACCCACCACCACAACTACACCCACAACTACACCTACAACTACACCCACCATAACAACTACACCCGCCACCACGACTACACCCACAACTACAACTACACCCACAACTACACCCACCACCATGACTACACCCACCACCACGACTACACCCACAGCTACAACTACACCCACCACCATGACTACACCCACAGCTACAACTACACCCACAACTACACCCACCACCATGACTACACCCACAACTACTACACCCACAACACCTGCAATGACAGCCACAACTACACCCACGACACCAGCACCAACAACTACAACCAGCACCACATCCAGCAGCGAAGCCACTGAAGCAGCGCTTAACGAGTCAGAATCACCCGAGATGCTGGAACCCGTCACTATGACGACCGCATCCACTACCATGGCAACCACACAGTCCTCCTCCACTAAAAGCAGCAGCACTAAAGCGCCACGGACAGCCATCAAACCCAACCGACCCAAGAAACCCAGCAAACCCTCGAGACCAGAGACGCATTCAGTGAAGCCCGTCAGATTCACGATGATCCCGACAAGCAGCACACCTGCAACTACAACTACAACCATGACACCTGCAACTACAACCACAACCACAACCACCACACCTACAACTACAACCACCACACCTGCAACCACAACTACAAGCACAGCAGCGGCGATTGAGCTGGAGAGCGACCCAAAGCTCCAGGGTTTCCCTCGTGATCATCCCGTTCTGTCTCTTCCGGGGAAGCCCAAGGTGTCTCGAGTGATGTGGAAGAACAGCCTGGTGGCCATCGTGGTGATCACGCTCATCTTCCTCACACTCATCCTCTCTCTGGCGGCCCGTAAAGCCATGGAGTCGTTCGACAGACGCCACTACACCAGACTGGAGCTCAACGACCTGCACTACGAGGTTTAAACACCACCGACACCACAGTCCAGTGGAGAGATGTGTTTTCCTGTTAACTCACTGGGAAAAAGCTTTGTGTTTTAATATTTAGGCTGTTTGGTGTAGACACTGAACGCTGTCGACGCTTCATCTGTGAACAGAGATTGAAGGAGAGAAATCAAAAGCAATACACTGAACTCAGGTGGAGTGAGATGGTGAGCATCACTCCTGCAAGTCGTTTCTTTGGCTCATGTTTTGTTTTCTCTGGAGAAACACCGGTAAGAACAGGCTCAGCTGAGTTTCTTCACCTGTTTTCTGGATCCAGAGCACAGTTCTCCTTCACTAATGGATGTGCACCTCTACCATGTGCTTTATTTCAGCGAGATCTCACGTGTTTCATGTTTTCACTGTAACTGAACGAGCGGCGCGGTGTGAATGTGTGTGTTTGTAATTCACTGCGGTTTTTTGGATGATGACTGAACAGCAGCATGAGATTCAGAAATCTGTCCGGTTCATTCAGTTTGTTTTGATCTTATTCTGCTTTGGTATTTTCTAATCTGTTATTATATGTTTGTTGTTGGTAACTTTTTAGTGAGCCTTGGCTTTTACAGACACCTTGAGATTAATGTGATTATTTCTCTTGCAAGAAATAAAAATGAGTCTTTTTCAGTATTTAAAAGATTTGTTATTATATTCTGATTTTAAAACAAAAGCATAAATGAAGAGTGCTGAATTGTATTGGTTCATTTTTATGAGTTATGCAAATACACAAGCAACAGTAAATAACACAATAATGTTTCAAAAACTCACTTAAAATACTTGTTAGTGCAAACAATGATTAATGCTGTTCTTTTGAGCTTTCTATTCATCTGTGAATCCTGAAAAATAAAATGTATCACGGTTTGCAGCACAACTGTGTTCAACATTGATAATAATCAGAAATGTTTCTTGAGCAGCAAATCATCATATTAGAATGATTTCTGAAGATCATGTGACACTGAAGACTGGAGTAATGATGCTGAAAATACAGCTGCACATCACAGAAATAAATTACAGTTTAACAGAGATTCACATAGAAAACAGCTGTTTTAAACTAATAATATTTTACAATTTTCACTGTATTTCTGGTCAAATAAATGCAGTCTTGGTGAGTTTCTTTCGAATGCCATTTAAAATCTCACTGCTAGGGTATATATACTTAATACAAACACAATTTAATGACGACAAATGAGGTGTATAATATTATATCTGAAAACATTTTTACTCAAACTTGTTTATTATCCGCTGCAAGGCTGTAGTTCGACACAAGAGGGCGCTGTATAACACATCTGTATATATCACACTTACCTACAGTATATACTGTATAATGTCTCTTACACACATATCTCTATCAGTTTTATTATGCATTTATAGCTGCTGATAGAGAGTCATTTTGAAAGAAGATGGATTTTTATTGACATGGTAAAACAACAAAACCTTTACACTGATTGCACTAGCAACATACTGTATATACACATTATGTAGCTTAATGCATATGGATGTAATATAATATCACTGCAAACACACACACACACACACACACACACAAATCTCTCGACTGAGAGAGGCTAATAAACTACTATAATAAGTGTCCGCAATATTCAGTGATAATGGAGAGCAAATGTGAGACAGAGTGAGTAATAATGAAATATAATTCGGGTTCGTGGCGCTTTGTGTTGTTTTGTGTTTCGAGCCGCATCACGAACCGCTGCGTGAAAAACTAGTCCCATTGGAATGCGCTTCCCTGCCTTCATCCGCGCCACATTACGCCGTTTGTTCTGCGTCTCCGCCGCGCCGTGATCTCACACAGAGAAACTGAGACGCGAATGCGACGAAACACAACAAAAGCGCGCAGAAGAGCAGAGAACAGCGCGACGCGGGGCGAGGGAAAGGGGGAAGGGTTTGGAAGCGACCGGGCATTTTTCCCGAGAGCGGAAGGAGACGGACGGCAAGACGTCGCGGTCACACTGAAGCGCAGAAACACAGAAACAATCAAATCGATGAAACACCGCGGCGGAGATTCAGCGCGAGGAATCCGAATCACAGACACGCGCAGCCGGAGCGATGCGAGCGAAGCGGCGCGGCTGAGCGTTGAAGATGGGTGCCGTGCTACAGAGTCTCTTACTGTGTACTTTGTGTTTGCAGATACGCGGTGAGTTTGATTTAACGTGCAGCGAGGAATCGCGTCGCGTCGCGTCGCGTCGTTAAATCAGTGCTATTCGCTAAGGTTAGCTCCGCTGCTGCTGTATTGTTGCAGAAACTCGTCTGTTTGATGAAGTGTGTCGTGTTTGTTCTGTGTCCCTCAGTCGTGTGAATCTGGTTTCGTCAAGCTAGCTAAGTAACGTTACTTTCCAGCTGCTTTTGTCCCGAAAGCCTCGAATATCTCCGTGATTTCTGCTCGAATGTGTGGCCTGCGAGCTCAGCTCTCCTGCTTCAGCTGTGTGTGTGTGTGTGTGTGTGTGTGTGTGTGTGGAAGACCGATTCTTTCTTTGATTCAGTGATTCTTCTGCGCTGGAGAATCATTTTAGCCTTGATGTGAGTGTGTTGTGTTTAACAGCTGTTCAGGTGTGTGTGTGTGTGTGTGTGTGTGTAAGAGATCAGCTGAAGGGTTGACATGATCTGAGGCCAGATATTAAGTGTTTCTTCTGTTTGCTCTCGGCTGAGTCTGGCTCGGGCTTCACGGAGTTCTGTGACTTCCCAAATATTTGGAAAAGGAAATTCCCCGTGTTAGGAAAACAGGCCTTCTTTGGCTGAAGGCGAGAAGGTTGAGGTCGCCGGTGTTTAGTGGTGGATGTGTCAAATTGAGGTTTGATTCTGTGCCAGATCCCTGCAGAGAGAGAGACACACACACACACACACTCTCACACACACTCTCTCATACACACACACACACACACACACTCTCTCACTCACACACACACACACACACACACACACACTCTCACTCACACACTCTCTCATACGCACACACACACACACACACACACTCATACACACACATATACACACACACACACTCTCATACACACACTCACACACACTCTTATACGCACACACACACTCTCACACACACTCTCTCATACACACACACACACACTCTCTCACTCACACACACACACTCTCACTCACACACTCTCATACGCACACACACACACACACTCATACACACACACACACACTCTCATACACACACTCACACACACTCTTATACGCACACACACACACTCTCTCATACGCACACACACACTCATACACACACACACAGACACACACACACACTCTCATACACACACTCACACACACTCTCATACACACACACATACACACACTCTCTCATACACACACACACACACACACACCTCAGTCATGTTCACAGTTCACACACACACACACACACACTCTCTGTCTCACACACACACACACACCCACACACCCACACACACTCTCATACACACACTCACACACACTCTCATACACACACACACACACACTCTCTCATACACACACACATACTCACACACTCACTCTCTCTCTCTCTCTCTCACACACCCACACACACACACACACACACTCTGGGTTTGCAGGAATCTTCTTTTGGAAGAAATAAGTGAGTTTGGATTGTTCGTAACCTAACACTGAAATGCACAGGACAGGTCTCTCAGAGGACGAGTCGGTGGATGATGATGGAGATCACGGGGTGGAGTCATGCTGAAGTGATTCCTTCCTGCGTGAGATCTGATTCTTTAGTTTAGTTTTGGGGCAGTAGTTGAGTAGGTGTTTGCACATGAAAATTTACAAATTAATTTAATGAAGGCCTTAAATCAGAGCAAAAAGCATTGAATTCACGAAGCTGTGGTATTAATTGTTGCATGTGCTGCAACTCTCCACACGTGTTTTGTGTTTTTGTTTTTCACCTTGTTTTCCAGAAAAAAATATCTAAACATTCTTAAATCAAGATACGTGCAAAATAATGACATAAAGTCTTGTTTCGTGAGAATTTAAACACAATGGAGTTCATGCTTGAAACAAGAACAAATATCTGATGAGGAATGAAAACTTGATTTGGCTTTGAATTAAGATAATTTATAGCTCTGGATTTAACTATAAACTCACTTCAGTTTGATCATTCTCTAAGAAAACACGTCGTCATGTCCTTCTGCAAGTGTATTTTGGTTTATGAATATGTAGACATTTGTCCTGGAAAACAAGACAGAAACACCGAGGAAGAACGTCTTGTCTTGCAGTGTGATCAGAAGGCACAGTAAAGTGTGTTTCAGTATTCTAGTGAATTGAAGAACAGATAAACCGTATGTTGTCTCAGGCGAGCGTTTAATGTCCTTACAGTTCTTCATTCAAAACGTTTAAAGTTAAATCATCTTTTTATTCAGTTACAGTGATAGAGGAGTCTTTGGAACATCATCAGTTCTGTTACTTCTGTGATGCATGTGTGGATTTCTGCGCGTGGGCGCCCTCTGGTGTCCAGTATGAATGAAACACACGTAACGTGTTTATAGTGCTCAGTAATGGTGATTTTTGGGTTAAAATAAAATATCTCTCTCAAAAGAAATGTTAAGCAGACTTAATAATCATAAAATTAAATAAAACCAATTCTCGTAAAGAAACGAGATGGTCGTGTTATGAATGAAAGGCTTCCAATCTTATGTAACATGCATTCATTATAATAACTTGCATACATGCATCCTTCATTCAATTATCAGACATATGGAGCACAAAACCAGTCATAAGGGTCAATTTGTTGAAATTGAGAATTATACATCTGAAATCTGAATAAATAATCTCTCCATTGATGTGTGGTTTGTTAGGAGGACAATATTTGTCTGAGATACAACTATTTGAAAATCTGGAATCTGAGGGAGCAAAAAAATCTAAATATTGAGAAAATCATCTTTAAAGTTGTTCAAATGAAGTTCTTAGCAATGCATATTACTAATCAAAAATTAAGTTTTGATATATTTACAGTAGGAAATTTACAAAATATCTTCATGGAACATGATCTTTACTTAATATCCTAATGATTTTTGTCATAAAAGAGAAATGTATAATTGTGACCCATACAATGTATTGTTGTCTATTGCTACAAATATACCTGTGCTACTGATGACTGCTTCTGTGCTGCAGGGACACATATTTTAATCCTTATTAGGGCCACTGAAGTGATTAATTCAAAAGCAGCCAGTGTTGTGCTCTTTCATGAACAGTAAGGACACAGACTACAGAAACAAAATTAGGCTGCTGCCCCTTTAAACTGACTGCAAGTGAACTGAATTCAGTCTAGTTGTGTGCTGTTTTTCTGAATGAATCATGAAGGCTTGTTTGTTTAGGCGTGACCTCTGACCCCTGTGTGTCCTCTCTGTCCCCCGCAGGCCTGCCGCTCCTCTTGTATGCGAACCGGAGGGACCTGCGGCTGGTGGACGCGGCTCGCGGTCGAGGGAACGCCACGGTGGTGGTCAGCGGTTTGGAGGACGCGGCGGCGGTGGATTATGTTTACGAGCAGGGACTGATTTACTGGAGCGACGTGAGCGAGGAGGCCATCAAACGCACGCTGTTTAACGGGTCAGCGCCCGGCGGGGTCCAGGACACGGTCGTGTCCGGTCTGGCCTCTCCGGACGGCCTGGCCTGCGACTGGATGGGGAATAAGCTCTACTGGACCGACTCGGAGACCAATCGCATTGAAGTGTCCGAGCTGGACGGGACGCACAGGAAGGTGTTGTTCTGGCAGGATCTGGACCAGCCGAGAGCCATCGCTCTGGACCCGGCCCGCGGGTGAGTCCATGACATCACAGAATAATATAAGCACTGTATGTGATTGGATCTGTCTCGTCTGACCGATACCCGGTCCAGCAGAACACACCAGTATCAGAGCATCGGCCCATGCATCACCAGCCGTGAGCCTTTCTGATGTTCCTGTCTGAGCTCGTGTGTGTGGGGAGCTGCGACGTGTGGCGTCTTGTTTCTGGATGTTTATGTGTTGAACAGGCCGGTAGTTACAGGTCTCCTCAGCTGTCGCTCGTGTGCGTCTCTTCCGGCTCGTGTTAGTGTAACTGCTCTGGAAACGTTCGGCTGTCTGTCAGCGCAGATGTGTTTGAGAGTGTAACGGATGTTTCTCGTCAGGGTTAAAGTGACACAGTCTGGGATGGTTCGTGTTTCAGAAGCAGACAGCAGCTCTTCTGGTTTAGTGTTCTCTTCAGCAGGTGAGTCTGCAGTAACCCGAGCGAGCGGCTCTCTCTGCAGGGCTGATGGGTAATCCAGACCCTCAGACTGACCAGCACAGCCGCGTTTGTTCCGGTCTGAGGAGTTCTGTGTTCTTCTCATATCAGTGTGAGGTTGTTGGTCTGCTGTGGTCTGGATCAGACCAGCTCGGGCCGTGTGTGCAGGTTTAGGTCTGTTTGTGTTCCTGAAGCGTCTCAGGAAGGTAACGTGACTGAAGAGGAGTCGTGTCTCTCACAGGTTTGAGTCGCTCTGTGTCATCAGTACACTTGTGCACGCTGGGAAAGCCCAGACACAGCACACCTGATACTGCTCAGGTCAGACTGTGTGTTTCTGTTGTAACTTTGTGCTTTAAAATGCATTCTGTGAACTTTCTAGGTTTGCTGTGCTTGTTTGTAGTGCTGCACAATTTGGCCACAATTTTGTGGTTAAATATTAATACGGTTATAAAATGGTTATGGTTATTCAATAAAAATATGGTTATAAAATAAAAATAAAAACACTATTTTACAGTAAAATTAAAAACTACTATTTTATGAAATAAATATTATGAAATATAATAATAATAATAATAATAATAATTCAAGAATCGGCTTAAAACACATCTCTTCCATCTTTATTTGACCCTCTAACTTTTTCACTCACTATTCTAATTCTATAAAAAAAAAAAAAAAAAAATCTAACTACATTTCTAATCTTTTTGTATTCTATCTATTTTCTTTTCATTTATTAAACAATTATAAAAAAGACCTCTAACACTAGCCTGCTCTATTCTTTTTCTATTCTATCTGTTTTCTTTTTATTTATTATATTATTTAAAAGCCCTTGCTACGTATACTGTGTTTAGGCTAACTGAGACTTGTTATAGCACATTAAGCGTCTGCTAAATGACTAAATGTAAATGTAATAATAATAATAATAATAATTACAATGCTATTTTTTTCTAAATAAACAACAAGAAATGTTACTGTAAAATAAAAAACCTACTATTTTAGAAGTAATACTAATTTAATTTTCCAATAATATAAATAATAATAGTAGTAATAATAATAATAATAATTATTATTATTATTAAATAAAAATGCTGAATAAAATAAGACTAATATTTCACTGTAAAATAAAATAGGGTTTTGGAAAAATAATACAAAACTGTAAGATTACGATACTAATATTTGTTTGTATACATATGATTAAGCTGATGTGAATTATGATTTTCTGCACAGATTCAAGTTAAATATCAAATATGTTCTGAATCGCCTGTATTTGTATGTCGTGTGTAATGTCTTACTTACGGCTCATCATTTGTTTTTATTTGATGTTTATATACAGCTACTTCATATTTTTGTCACAGTGAATATAGGTGTGATATTAATATCAGTCTGGCTCCAGGTCAGCGTAACTCTCAGCCGTCTGTTCACGAGGCCTCGGTGTGAAAGAGAGCGCTTCTGATCTCAGCGCGTCTCTGATGTCCAATCACATGCTTCTGGATCAGTAGGAAGGTCATGTGATTCCTCGTCAGACTGCCGTCTCGTTAGCGTGACGCTCTGCTGTTGGGTTGTCAAATCAAATCACGGAGGTAACGCGTGTTTGTCTGCGCTGCTGAATCTGCTTTTGTGTCTGTATCTGATGATTGACAGGTGAGTGGGCGGTGCTTCACGTCAGTGTGATGATGTCATCAGCTTATCGGCTCTTTAATCGTAGTTCTAGTCCTGGTTGTAGTTCTAGGGTTAGGGTTCTTCTGTATGAAAGGCATCATCATCATCATCATCATCATGCGGTGATGGTGCGCTGAGCTGCAGCTGTACAAACGATAGATCACGCATTCCTGTGACGTCTCGCCCTGATCACACCACACACACACACTCTTACGCGCACACACACACACGCACACACACGCACACTCTTACTCACACACACACACACTCTTACTCACACGCACACACACACACACTCTTACTCACACGCTCACACACACACACGCGCACACACACACACACACACACACTCTTACTCACAACGCGCACACACACACACACACTCTTTCAGACACACTGATTTCTGACTGTGTCCTCATTGGTTGAGGTGTTTTTGGCTGTGACCTCTGTGTCTGTGTGAACTCCCTGAGATGTTAATTTCATATTCAAATTATTGTTCTTGCGGTTAAAACATTTTTATCTATTGTAGAATTTTATTAAATTATTTTTTTAAATTATTAAAATAAGTAAAAAAAAATTATACAAAAAAATTCAACTGCATTATGTTTTATTTATTATTTTTGTTTACATTTTATTTTTAGTGAGAGTTGTATCTTGATATCTTAAAATTTATTTCCATTTCTTAACCCTATTTCATTAAAAATCATTTTTGTTTTATTTTGATTCTTTAATTTTATTTTAATTTCACATCTCTAGGATTAATTAGTTTTTGTATCATCTCAGATTGTGAATCGTTCTCGTAGGAATGATAAAAGAGACGGTTAGATGAGGATTATGGCAGTGATTCTGTTCAGAGCTGATGGCAGTTTGTGTGCCGTATTAACAGTCCACGATAACACTGCTATACATTTTTACATGATAAGAGTGTCATATCGTGATTTATAGTGACGCGATGATGTTTACTAGGGATGCACTGAATGTTTGGCAGCCGAAAGCTGAATAAGCAAAGAGACTAAGAGAATAAATTGTGCCGAACATGACGTGATGTGAACAAATAGAGGTGTGCAGTAATGCAGCAAACATGACGACATTTAAAACTGACCGAGACGGTTTAGTGCTGCAGCGCACGTCTGCGGTGAGGAGAGGAAGGGGTTAATGTATGATGACTGAAGTCACGAAACGGCCTCAAACTATTAAATACACTGCAGAACGTTATGCTTTCTAATACACACAATCATGAGCTGCATGTAATCGAACAGCGCTGCACGAGCTCGTTAACCAGGGTTCAGAGTCCAAACCACGAAGAAAATCTGCTCCGAAACATCTTTACAAGTCATGTGATACGTGCATCTTCCCAAATTAGTAATGAGAATAATTTATAAATCTGCTGCTGTCAACAAAAAGAAGCGCTGAGGACTTCCTGCGGGTTTCCGTCAACATTCAGAAATGTTAGTATTGAAATTTTACTTTTGTTCTGTTAAATAAAATTAAAAAGTAAGACAATAATAACGATAATAATTACAACATTTCTATTAATACATTTATTATAACATTCACACACACACTGTGCTCAGACTGGGAATGTTACGTTGTTTTTATGATTAATTAGAGATGCTTTTGATTATTACAATTATAATGAAACCATTAAAATGGAATCCAGAAAAAAAAAATAAAACATTTCATAGGGCCTTATGAATGTAATTTTGTTATACCTGCAATAAATTGTACAACTTTAACATAAGGCCCTATGAAATGTTTTATTTTTATTTTTTTCTGGATTCCATTTTAATGGTTTCATTATAATTGTAATAATCAAAAGCATTTCTGATTAATCAATTTCATAAATAATTTCTTATTTTATTTATTTTCAGAAATACTGTGTTGTGTATTGACATTTTTCCTGCTAAATATTTTTTCTGGTAAATATTCATTAAATATAATTTTAATAATTATTATTATTAGTAGTAGTAGTAGTAGTAGTAATATTCTCATTACAGTAAGTCATTTTTCTGTCACAGTTAACTGAACTTTTATTTTGACGTGTTGCTCTGAAGACCTTTTAAGTTTCTGATTGTAATTATTATATAAGATATGATAGTTTTTCTGAAAGGAAAGGGTCAAATGCTGCTGAAGTGACTCAGAGAAACCCATTCATTCACACAGAGATGCACATAACATAGGATTCATATTTAAATGGTATATTTGCAGCTTAATATTCACAGACACTAGTCCATATGGTGTTTTGATTTTAGTGTATTGACCTGCTTTTGATTTAATCATCCCAAATGTGACGAGTTCCGTGACATTCTGCAGTATACAGTAAATTCCACTTCTATGAGTGTCTTCTGTCTGTTTTCTGGCTCGGGGGAATCATAGGGCCCTGGGACTGATGTTTGTTTGTGTTTTGTCAGGTACATGTATTGGACGGACTGGGGTGAGATCCCGAAGATCGAGCGCGCTGGGATGGACGGGACGCATCGCTCGGTCATCATCGACTCGGAGATCTACTGGCCCAACGGCCTGACGCTCGACTACGACCTGCAGAAACTCTACTGGGCCGACGCCAAGTTCAGCTTCATCCACCGCTCAGACCTGGACGGCTCGCGCAGGTGACGTGTGTCTGCCGTACGGACAGACAATAATAGCTCCAGATTCTCTGGGATTTTATCCATGATGATAATTTCAAAATTCATCTTCGCAGTGCAGAGGAAACACAGGAGCTGCGTCTGAAGAGGCGTTTAGATACAGTTACACACTGTTTAATTCAGGACATGAATGCATTTAACCTGCAGTTACACATGAATAAATAATGTTTTGATATTTTAAACATAAAAACTTTGAATACTGATATTTGGAATTATTTTAAAAAATGAAAAGATATTTTAAATATGAAATTATAACCACCAGTAGGTGGCAGCAAGTCACTGTTAATAAGTGAATCATTGCGATTGAACCGAATCATTTAAAAGATTGATTCATTCAGGAACGAATCACCGTCATGTTGCTCAGAGACACAGAACAGTGCTGTGACTGTGTTTGGGATTATTTCTGTTGGAGAAACAGAGAAAAAACAGACAATATGGTGCTTAAACCTTAAGTCTCTTAATATTAACTTCTTGTTTATTGAACTGTTGATATTGAAATCAATATCAAATTTGTAATCATGCTGTTTTTTGGAGAAAAAAAAAACGCCACTCTTCATGTGATATTAATGAACTAAAATGATATAAATATATAAACTTTCTGCCCGCGTGTCTTGAATATTGTGATCATTGTAAATGTGTTATAACAGACTGAATCATGCAGTGACAGAACACACTCGGGTCTAACTCACTAATGCATGCGTGTGCTCTGTAGGGTGTTTGGTTTTTGTGATGTATTCGATAATGTCAAATTGCACATCATTAAAATAACAATTACGAATTTATGATATATATCGCACACCCCTAGTCCGCGTGCGTAGCGTGTCCGTCAGCTCATGTGTGTGTGTGTGTGTGTGTGTGTGTTCTCAGGGAGGTGGTGGTGAAGGGCTCGCTGCCGCACCCGTTCGCGCTGACGCTGGACGAGGACACACTCTTCTGGACGGACTGGAACACACACTCCATCCACGCCTGCCTCAAACACACCGGAGAGAACAGCCACGAGATCCACACCAACATCTTCTCACCCATGGACATACACGTCTACAGCCAGGAGCGGCAGCCGCTGGGTGTGTGTGTGTGTGTGTGTGAGAGTGTGTACTTGTTAATGCTACATTGTGAGGACCAAATGTCATCTGATGGCACCCTGTGGACAAACTAATTAATGCAAAACAGTTCAAGGCATAAGCCTATGTGCTACCTGTGTGTGCTCTTCCCTCGGGCCGGAGGAAGATGATTGGCTGGCTGCCAATTGAACATCCCTGGATATAGTGTGTGTGTTTGAGTGAGAGCGTGAGTGTGTGTGTGTGCGCGAGTGTGAGTGAGAGTGTGTGTGTGTGCGAGCGTGAGTGAGTGTGTGTGTGTGCAAGCGTGAGTGAGTGCATATGTAGTGTGTATGCGCGAGTGTGAGTGAGTGTGTGTATGCGCGAGTGTGAGTGAGTGTGTGTGTGTGCGAGCGTGAGTGAGTGTGTGTGTGTGTGTGTGTGCGTGTGTGCGAGCGTGTGTGTGTGCATATGTAGTGTGTGTGCGCGAGTGTGAGTGAGTGTGTGTGTGCGCGAGCGTGTGTGTGTGTATATGTAGTGGGTGTGTGTGTGTGTGCGAGCGTGAGTGAGTGAGTGTGTGTGTGCGTGTGTGTGTGTGTGCGCGAGCGTGTGTGTGTGTATATGTAGTGTGTGTGTGTGTGCGAGCGTGAGTGAGTGTGTGTGTGTTCGCGAGCGTGAGTGTGTGTGTGTGCGCGAGCGTGTGTGTGTATATGTAGTGTGTGTGTGTGTGTGTGTGCATATGTAGTGTGTGTGCGCGAGCTTGAGTGAGTGTGTGTGTGTGCGAGTGTGTGTGTGTGTGTTGTGTGTGTGTGTGTGTGTGCGCGAGCGTGTGTGTGTGTGTGTGCGCGAGCGTGTGTGTGCGAGTGTGTGTGTGTGTGCGCGAGCGTGTGTGTGTGTGCATATGTAGTGTGTGTGTGTGTGTGCGCGAGCGTGTGTGTGTGCATATGTAGTGTGTGTGCACGAGCGTGAGTGTGAGTGAGTGTGTGTGTGTGTGGT